>APFE031148608.1:212697-400410 GCA_000404065.3 Pinus taeda | reverse complement strand
TCTTGGCTTCAAAACTCCTTTTAAAGCTCTATATGGATTCAAACCAACAGTAAACCATCTAAGAGTATTTGGGTCAAAAGCATTTGCCCATATACCCAAAGTTGATAGGAAGAAATTAGACCCTAAAGCAGTTAAATGCATCTTTGTTGGTTATGGCACAAAATTTAAAGCATATAAATTATTCAATTCTGAGTCTCGTAAGACATTTGCAAGCAAGGATGTAGTGTTTCATGAATAGGTATAGGAAGGGAAAGATGACATTGGTGATGATTGACACATTCCATTGTTGATGGATGAAAATAGCGAGGATGAAAGAGAGAAAGAGCAAAAAGAAGAGCAAAAAGAAGAACAAGAAGAAGGTGATAATGCAAGCCCATTTAGAGCTGAAGAAAACAAATTTGAGGTAAGTCCCCTACCAAGGAGATCAAGTAGGAAGACTCAAAAACCATTAAAATTGAGAGACTATGCTTTGATGTGAAATGTTTTGAACATTGTAGAGCCCACTAATTACAAAGAAGCTAGTCAATTTAAGGAGTGGAGGGCTGCAATGAATGAAGAGATAGAATCTATTCTTAGAAATGACACTTGGGATTTAGTTCAACTGCCTAAGAATAAGACACCCATAGGATGTAAATGGCTATTTAAACCAAAAATGAATGCAGATGGAAGTATAGAGGAATTAAAAGCTAGGCTGGTTGCAAAAAGATATTCACAGCAGGAAGGTATAGACTTTGATGATACTTTTGCACCTATGCAAAGTTAAATACAATCATAATGCTTATTGATTTAGCTACTAAATATAATTGGGAGCTACACCAGCTTGATGTTAAATTTGCATTTTTAAATGGTGAGTTAAAAGAGGAAATTTACTTAGTACAGTCAGAAGGGCTTGTAAAGCAGGGGCAGGAACGTCTTGTTTGCAGATTGAAAAAGGCTTTATATGGCTTAAAGCAAGCACCCAGGTCTTGGTACGAAAAGGTTGATTCTTTCCTTTTAGAGTATGCCTTTCATAGAAGTTTAAATGACCCAAATTTGTATACCAAGTACAATAAGCAGGGGCAGATTATTTTGATTTCTTTGTATGTAGATGACATGATTATAACAGGAGATGCAGATGATTTAATTAGAGGAATCAAAAGGCTTATGGCACAAGTTTTTGAGATGAAAGATCTCGAAAGCCTTCATTACTGTCTGGGACTAGAAGTATGTAGAGATACTGGGCAAACTTTTCTTACCCAAGGGAAGTATGCCAGAAATCTGTTGGAAAAGTTTGGTATGGATCAGTGTAGATCCGCAGCGACACCTTTGCAACAGAATCTGAAGTTGTGCAGTGACGATGGCACTAAGGAAGTTGATGCTACAATGTACAGACAACTGGTTGGCAGTTTGATATATCTCACAACAACCAAACCTGACTTGGCATACTCTGTTAGTGTGTTGAGCCAATTCATGTCAAAACTGCTTGAAAGTCACTGAGTAGCAACAAAAAGTGTGTTGAGGTATCTTTGTGGTACTGCTAACAATGGAATTTTATACACTGACGCATCTGATGTTATTCTAGCAGGTTTTCTAAATTCAGACTGGGCAGGTAACTTGGATAATCGAAGGTCCATCACAAGTTATGCATTCAGCATAGGATCCAGGGTCATAGCATGGAGCAGCAAGAAGCAGAGTACTGTAGCCTTGTCTTCATGTGAAGCTGAGTATCAAGCATTGTGTGCAGCAATGTGTGAAGCGATTTGGTTGAGAAGGCTTCTCAATGATGCAGGAAAAGAACAGAATGATTCCACTTCCATCAAAAGTGACAACCAGAGCACCATTAAATTGGCATACAATCCAGTGTTTCATAAAAACACCAAACATATAGACACTCATTTCCATTTTATCAGAGAGAAACTACAGTCAAACGAAATTATTGTTGAATATTGTAAAACTTGTGACAATATGGCTGATATTTTTACAAAGCCTCTTGCACGTGTGAAGTTTGAACTGTTTAGACGGATGCTAGGAGTCTAGGACAACCCTTTCTCCATTAAGGGGGGGAGTTGAAAATAATTATATTATTTTGTATTAATGGAGAAAATGGTTACACAAGTTGTAACGTATCTCCCTAGTTTAGGATTAGTTCCTAGAGTTTAGGGGTTTGGTTGCAACTTCCTAATTCTTGGTGTTGTACTTAATAATGTAATCTTTCATTCATGAATGTAGAGTGTACGAGATTGATCTCTCTGTTCTGAGTGTAGTCTCCAAGTGCAGGCCTCACCTGTGAGCTACATCTCCTTCTTTTTCAATTATATTCACATTTTATTTGTTTAACCCAAATATACAGTTATTTGCATTGCAGTGCATGAGTTGACTCACAACAAAATTTCCCTGCAGGGAGTGAAGGGAGAATGGAGCAACAACAAGCAGTTTAGGGAAATAAATCCTACTTAACATATCTAAAAGGTGGTATGAATTCTCATTCAAACTGGAACCACGACTAAATGCTTCAAATTTAAGAAGAGAGGGGGTGCACAGACAACTGGAGAACACAAGAAAATAGTTCCTAGAGTTACTCAAGTACTTAGAAGAGAAGCAACATGTAAAGTTCATAATTTCAACTAGCCAAAAGTTCCAATTAGAGAAGAGTTAAAAGCACTCAAGTAGCCCAAAGCACCACAATATCTAGGTGAATAGAGTATGATTTGATGCTACTTACTTTTCTCTGACTTAATTCAATAAGTGGTGAAACTTCTGTTGTGGGGGTTGCATATGGAGCATAAATAGACTCTACCAGGAACTCAATGCTTTACTCACATGAACATATATAGATGAAAATAATCAAGGGTTAATGAGGTAAAAATGGTGCAAGATTTTTTTACTAGAATTAGAGAAATTCACAAATTTGAATGAACATTATTGAAAAAGAATATTTATTTTCTGTATTATCATAAATTTCAAAATTACAAATTTATTTTATTTACCCCGGTGAATTATGATAAGATGTCTTAACTTCAACAATCCAATAAAACTATAGTTTCAAATTACAAATTAACAAACTTATCCAGATGCAACAAAAATGTATTAGTATGGTGATTATAAGGTCTACAAATCACATAAGATCATAGTGGGTAGTAGTCTTAGTTGTATACAACATTTTTGTATAAGAAAGACAAAACATGGGAAGCTTTATACATAAAGTGTATCGGGATTGCCAATTTATGTTATAAGAAAGAGAAAACATTGGAAACCTTATATATAAAGTGTATGGGGTCTTTGGGAAAAGATGAAATGGTTTGGAAACCCAAGCAGAATCCTTGTCTCTGCAACAATATAAATCATATGGGGATTTTGGAAAAGGTTGGAATGGTTTGGAAACTCAAGCAGAGTCCTTATCTCTGCAACAAAGCACGTGTTTCTTAGTATTTAGAAGGGTGTGGCATAAATTATCTTATGTTATATGTTTTAGGATTTTATCTTACTAATATGTTTGTTTCCATGAAATATTATGTTTCCTTTAATTGGTTAATGGCGAAGCTAAATTTGATTGATGTTTCATTGCTTTTTTTGGGACATATGCTTGAGGCTATGATCTATGCGACTAGAAATATTAACATAAATTTAGAATTTGGAAGAAAATGTCAAAGCCAACTCATTTCTAGTGAACATCAAAGTTTTCAGAATGTTTATCATTCAATTACTTTATCCAACATTGTCCCTTCGAGTGAATTTTAAAATTTAAAAGTATTGTGATTATGTTGCTCTCAAAACATAGTTGGATCGATTAGAAAGTGATCCATATTCTTCGCATTTTAGGTATGTGTATTGACTGAAAGTGAAATCATTGAAGGATGCATATTGAATGGGGCATAATATGGAATTATTAAATATAGGAAAGGCAGAAATCATAATAAAGAGAACACAGACTTAAGATGCCATTATAGGATAGTAAGTATTTCTTGTCATTCCCTACCATTATTTGGGTTTACTGCAAAAGGAGGAAATGATCGCTCATTCGTGCTCAACAAGACAAAAAAAAAAGCCTACACAAGAAAGACACACGGGGGCTGATGTTTTCCTTCCTTCATTTATGATTCTCTGGGAAATAAACGCTCCTTCTAACTTCGCTTTGTCATCTACTTCCTCGAACGTTTGGCCACCTTTCCATAGTGAATTTACCAGATACCAAGGCATATAATCTCTCACTAAGAGTTCACCTTATCACTTTCCATTTTTTCGCTTGAAGGTTCATTGATTCCTCAGCTGAGCCAAATTTATAATAATTGCACATTCATTCTCAGTGGTAGTTATCGCTTAGATACCTACCTTCTCCCTATCTTTGAATACCGAATATAGTAGGTATATCTCCTATCAAACTTCCTGATTCTCCTATCAAATTGGCATGGACTACTACTTCCTACAGTTCTTGTTACCCTAAGTGGTAAACCTTTTCATTACTGGTTCACTCTACCATGCAGAGCACACATTCCAACTTTATCATGTTCACATTACCATGCATAGAACACATGCCAAAATTATCGTGCATTTAGGTAACTTTGAGGTGGGTTAGTTATGGTTCCAATATAACCTTTTATATTGGTCTAACTATTAATTAAATGCTAAGTTCTAATAGAACATCCCTACAATGAAAAATAAGTTATATGGTTAAAGGAAAATATAAAACTTAGTTATGCAAATTGTATATGCAATAATTCATTGTTATCTCTAGTTATATGTAATCTATATGCAATAACTCTTTGGTATCTCTCGTTTGGAGTTCCCAATAGTTATGCATATTTCATGTTCAATAATTTTTTAGTTATGTCCCATTTGGAGCATTCTTAACGATCCAATTTTTCTATTTCATTAGTTTGTGTTTTTTTTCATCAATTTTATAGAAATTTGGTAGGGATTTGTGGTATTTACTTGTTTTAGTTGGGTAGTCTGTACAATCTAAGTAGTTTAGGGTTTTTCAAGGTTCTAAATCCATTTATGAATTCAAAAAATGTGATTTAACTCATGAGAAATTACAACCTCACTAAGTAGTAGATTATTTGATTGTTTTTAAGAAAGTCAAAATGTAGAATAGTTAGAAAACAATCACTCATTTATACATAGTAAAACATTGTTTAATTGATTATTTGTAGAAACATGAAGTGTTTTTTTATTAATTATTGGAAAATGTAATTTATTGGAGTGAGTTAGATTAGGCATGGCATCAAATATGTTGAGCAATGACAAGAACAATCAAACTACTCTGGTGGTTCATTTCATTTGCCAGCAAGTAGTTAACCATTTTACTATCCAACTTCTCTACAACTACTGTTTATATATAGTTGGTGGTTGAATAATGAGATGTATCTAAATGCCATGAATATTGAGTAATAAAGAAAACATTTCCTTGTAAAATTTTGAGTGCAAATTTGTTTTATTTTTTATCTTGAATTTTAAAACTTGTTTGCAAGCTTAGTACAACAAATGGTATCAAAGCCATATCTTGATGTTGGATATGGAATTCACATTGCATAGTCTTGAAGTTTTTTTGGGTTTCCTTCCTACATGAGTTCATACATGAGTAAGGAGAAGACACTAAGCTCTCTGGACAATTTTCTTCCCCAAAAGGAGTTCTATTTATGCTATGAAAAAAGTAAATAAGATTATGAGATCAAGCATTATTAGTTGATATGGATGGGAACATATTTTCTTTGGTTACATTTGCCATGAAGTTGATAAATATGATCTTGAGATGAAGAAATAAATCTATGAGGACTCCACACACATATTTGTGTTGAATTGTTTTGTATGTTGTTGAGCACGAGTATTTGCATTGGTTGCTAATTGATTTTACTGCCACTGAGCATTAAATAGTGGATAAGTTCTTTATAGAGGAGAATATCCTAAGAACTATGGCCTTTGTGATTTGTTGACAAACTATGTTGTCAAATTGAAGGGTGGACTATTTTGATGGGAAAAGTGTGTGAATTCAGTTGAAACAAATCGAAGCATTAGGGGAGTTTTGAGGTCTAAAATGGGTCTGCTAAGGAAATTATAAAATAATAGTGGAAACAATAAAATAAGATTAGATTACATCATCAAATTTTAGAGGGAAAAAAGAAAAAATGATTTTTCAACTCGTATTTTAAACTTAACTCCCTCTGGGTTTACTCAAATTTGAAATGGAAACACTCATTAGATGAAAAATTTGATTCCTCATCCAAGGAGTACCCATGTTTCATACTTTTGATGGACTCTTCTACATGAAAAATGAGAAATACATGAAAAATGTGATTGCAATCATGTTATTTAATGTATTTCTCATTTTTCTTATAGAAGGATCCATCAAAAGTATGCAATATGGGTACTCCTTATGTGACAGTGCTGGACCCGCCAACATTCAAGGGATCTCCCCGATATGAAGTCCCAACTAGACCTCACTTTGTTTGGTGTAGGAGTCCCATCCGATATGATGGCATGGATTATATTATCTTAATTGTTTTCCTTAGCTCTTGCTTGTCAGCACGAGAGAGTGTTCTGCTTTGTCTTTGAACAACGAGGTTTGCATGCATGGTGAGTGCTAGTGTTACTTGTGTCAAGGTTATCTCACAAGAGAGAGAGCGAGGGTGGGAGTGAGTCTCCGATCGGAAGGGGGGAAGTCCCAACTCTGTCAGAGACACACAACACGACAAGACATGCATAGCATCCGGAAGAGCAATCCACACAGATGCGGTAGTCACAAAACGCAAAGGAAGATAGCACATTCAACACCCAGTGGGGTAGCCCACACGAGTGCGATGGTCGTTATAACACATTTACGTGAAAGGTTTTGTCTGATGTCTGGGGAGGGGGCTAACACGAGTAGGACAACTTTAAGAACTTATACAACACATTTTCATAAATATATCTATTATAATAGTTGAATGAGTTCAATTGTTTAACACATGTTAAAGCAACATGTATTACAAGTGTTCAAGATCAATCTTACTAATAGTTACAACACATGTGTGAAAACGTGTTGGTCTGTTATCAAGCTTCTGAATTAAGTGAAAGTTCCAAGACACATCGACACACCATACATCACTAACCTCGTGGGTGGGGCATTGGAGCCACTACTCACTCCTTAAAGAAAATATTACAGACTCTCAAGGCTATGTGAGAGGAGTGAAGGTGAAAATTCCTTTGCATGTAAAATAAGGGGGTATTTGGAGCCAAGGGTAAAACTGGCCCTTGTGACTGTTCGACTTCCCTCACGACTGTTTGAATTATTTAACTCTTTAGCTTTACATGGCTCTTACTATGACATGTGGGTCTCTTGGACGTCCATGCTACATTACATTGATTTACATAGTATGGCCCACAGTAATGATGTGGCTGACATGACTCATGACATGAATCGACATGAGAGTGTTGGTATGTTCATTTTGTTTCTGATGTGTATGTCGAGTTGCAGTGTTGCTGAGTGATGGATGTCCTCTTGGTGTATCATAACTTCACCTCCGCATGGAAAGGTGTGTAGAGTCCTCGATGGTCATTGGGTTCACTTGATGTTGCATGTGTGCATTGCTCCTCACTTGTACTTTGGCATGCTTGACATGGTCGTCTATTCATGAAACTATCTCCTTGCATGTTTGTTCGTCCATCCATCCACAAACACATCCTTGCATGTTCGTTTGTTTGTCCATTTGCAAACACATCTTCGCATGGTCATCCATTCGCGAACACATCTTCGCATGGTCATCCGTTCATGAACACATCTTCGCATGGTCATCCGTTCGTGAACACATCTCCTCGCATGCATCATTCCTTCATTTGTTCATTCGTGAACACACCCTTTGCATGTACTCTCATTGTTCATCCCATTTGCCATCGTGTCATATCCGTTTATGTGCTTGTATCTGTAATCACTCATCACAAGACAACATCAAATCCATACACCTCCTAGTCTACCATGAAGCATGATTGTTCACTTGTGGATGTAGGTTACTGGTAGAGATAACTAGGCTGTGAAACTGCAAGAGGCAAGTTTCAAATTGGGATGCAAACTCCTAGTGAAAATTGCACAAAGGTCACTCAAGAACTGAGATGGACAATCTGGATCAGAAGTGTCTGTCTGCGGGATGTGGCTCAGCTGGAGGGTAGATCTGCATAATCTCTAGAGGGAAGCCTTCTGGACGGCAGAGGGCCTTGGTAGAAAAGTTGTGCAATTCCTGGAGAGAGATGGTAGTTGCAGGATTGTTTGGCAACAAAAACTGTGCAATTCCTAGAAGGAGCTAGAAGTGGGCTGCGAGAAAGTTTGGTAGCAAAAACTGCGAAATTCTTGGAGGGAGCTGACAGTGGCCTGTGGGATGGCTTGGAAGCAAAACTACATAATTCCTAGAGGGCTATGGCAGTGGGCTCTGGGGTTGCTGGAGACAAAAACTGTGCAATTTCTAGGAGGCAGACCTGTTGAACACCTCTGTGTAGTTTCTGAGTTGAGCGGGATTTCGAGTGGCTGAGGGGATTGCTCATGAAACCTGCGTAGTTTTCTGGGTGAGCAACCGAATGGATGACTAGGTGGTTGGATGAACAAACTACATAATTTTTGAGGGGAGATAGGGACAGACACTTGATGTCTGTCCAGCCTATCTGCGTAGTTTCCTTAGTCACTGGAGCGGGAAAGTTCTACAATTTCTGCGCAATTTTTGAGGGGAGCGAGTTCCGAGCTCATTGCATGATCAAACTTTCCGGTTGACTAGAAAGATGGTTTGTTGGTCAGCTTGCGAGAAACACAAATTGAAATAGTTTGTTGGACGCTTCTGCATTGTTATGGGTGACATTCGATCGAGTCAATTGTAGGGTGGAGGTTCGGCTGTTAGAGGGTGATCCGGTCATCAGAACTTCAGAAAAAATGATTAAGTGTGTGGGCGAGTAAGTTTGTGCATACACGACCCCGTGAACACACACTCAACATAACTTGATGACAAGATGCTTCAAACCATCAAGACAACATATGTTCAACATGACTGACCGATGGTGTGAGTGACAAGCGTGATGCTTGTGATAGATCTTTGAATGACCACAACGACGCTTGCGCGACAGTGCATACAACTTCGTGTGTGAGTGTGATGGATGTGTACATAGCGAACACAACATGTACAAATGAAGAGAAGATATTGTGCATGCCTAGAACATGGTTGCAAGCATGACATTGTGACCAACATGAAACAAGTTGTCCATTGAACAGTCAAGAAAAGAGGGTGTAAAGAATCAACATGAGTCCATGGGGTGAGCCCAAGTGATTGAAAACATCAAGTAAAAACTCAAGGGAGGCTTCAAAATTGGATGAAGGCCAAAATTTTGGAGGGTGTTGCAGCTACTACAATACTCGGCAACACATTGGTAGAATTCCAGCTTCTTTGTTTTGGTTCATTGACAGCATAGGGCCTTCGTATTTCAGGGGGTATTGAATCACTGTGCGGGTTACTTCAGCTTTCCAAATTACCCTATGGACAGACATGGTTCACCTTTTCCAACTCAATCGAACACAACAAATGTTGCAGCTTCATCATAGTGTTTCGAAATCAGGAAGGGTAGTTTGGATAGCGAGTTAAAATTTTTCAGAGTATAAGTTTTCATCTCTAGTGTTTCTCCACTTCTAGTAGGCCTGGATAGTACCTCAACGGATTCACACAGGAACAGATGCATTTCTCCATTGCCAATGAGCCCGGTCATTACCCTAGTGGAGTTGCATGCTTCACCTCTATGCGCAGGAAGCCTTTCTCTTCTTTCACCTTTGTATTTTTTAAAAAGGACTATGCATAGGAACTTATTTAGTTTTTGGGAAAAATAGGGATCCCATCTTGTTGACAACATAAGAGGTTTTTCCTTTAGAGAAGCATGTAAGACCTCCGACATAAGTTTTCTCATTTAGATTTTCCCCTTATCTGTTTCTACTAGTTGGATGAGTTTGATCACACAGAGTAGAAGATTGAGTACAGGCATGGGGTCTCCTAGTGTGGACACAGGTTCATGGTTTGACCCAAGCTTCCCTTACAAACGGATCATATTTTCCATTAAGACTTCATCGGCCGAAGTATATAACCAAGTAGAGAGAAGACAGGCACATGACTGGCCAAGTGTTACAGTGTCACAAGTCTCTTCAAATCTCACCCACATATTCATTCAAAAGCCAGTACTTAGTAAAGGGCAGCACTTATTTCTAAAAAACAAAAATAGTAGGGTACCAAAAAATAAAACAAAAATAGTAAGCAAAGAAAACAAAGAAAAAAAAATCAGTAGCATACTATGTACATGGCGCGGGGCGCGGCCCAACATACTAAAAATAGTTCTTGAGATCTTGGTCATTGACAAGAAGGTTATCAATCCTCTCGTCAAGTGATTGCAAGCAGTATGTGTGTGTGCCAAGCTTCTCATGGACTATGTATAAACCAATCCATAGGGACTTTGTATGCTTGGCTTTCTCTTCATGGGATTTATCCCATTTCAAGACTAAGTCACCAACATCGAAGTTAGGTTTCCTTGCAGACTTCTTGTCGAACCATATCTTGATACGATTCTGGTGGAGTATAAACTTTTCTTTTTCTTTCATCCTTTATTCTTGTAGTTTGTGAAGTGTATACATCCTATGTTGAACTAGCATGCAAGGCTTGCCTTGGGATTCTTGATATAACTGAAGCACAGGCAAGTGGATGTTGGGCGGTAGGATGGATTCTTACCATATACTAGGAATTACGGTAAGGTATTCAAAGAGTGTTTGGGTGTTATACGGCCAACCCATAAAGAATTTGTCAAGGAAAAGTGCCAGTTACATTGCTCATAGTAAACATTATATTTATTATGCAGATAAGGTTTTTGTTTGTGGATTCTATGAGACTGTTTCCGTGTGGGTAGTAGTTAGATGAGTGTTTCAGCACAATACCATTTTGTAATGCAAAAACATAAAGCTTTAAGGATGAAAGGTACGTTGCAATATCAAACACAAGTGATACCAGAATGCCATAGCATGAGATGATGTTCTGCTAGAGGAAGTTGATGACTTTCTGGTCATTCACTTGCTTGAGAGGAACTGCTTTTGTCCACTGCGTGAAGTAATCAATTGATTTCAGAATGTAGCATTGTTGTTTTAACGAATGTGGGAAACTTTCCCTGATGATGTCCAGGCCCCATTGTTGGAATAGTTTAGTCACTACAATGGGGTGCAGTGGGGCTGCTAACCTTTGCATTCTGCCGATGCATCGCTGATAGAATGGGAACTTGTGGGCGTAATCATGTGCATCCTTGAATAATGTGGGCCAGTAGAAACTAGCTCTCATAACTTTGTGTGTAGTGTTATTTCCCGCAAAGTGACCCTCGGCTAGTCCATCACGCAAATCGTGCAAAACCTTCTCTGGTTCATGAGCCTCCAGGCACCTGAGCAAGATTTTGTTATTGTGCTTTCTCTAAATAACTTCGTGCACCAACTGATAAGCTAAAGCTTTGAGATGCAATGCCATATTCTATCTGATGGAAAAGTGAGAGAGTATGGTTCCATGCTCAAGGTACTGGTGCACATCTATGTACCAAGAGTTTTTGTTTATAGTGAGTAGTGCTCGCACTACATCATACATCTCAATTTCCTGCTCCCAACCGACGAGCTCTTCTTCTTCCTCTTGTGCGTGTACTACCTCAATTGCAAGTCTACAGAGACCAGGACCCTTGACAGTGTGAACTAGATTGATGTCAAGATCATATTCTTGCAAGCCTGTCATCCAGTTCGCTCATCGTTCATCTAGCTCTTGCTCTATAAGAAGTGAATGAAATGCTGGGTGAGGCACATAGACTATGCAATGGTTTTTCAGCATGTAGGGCTTGAATTATTTCACCGCCTTGTATACTGCATATGCTTATTTGTCAATGACGAGGTAGTAGATTTTGGGTCCATATATGCTTAGGCCCATGAAGGAGATGGGACGTTCATTGTTCATTTCATCCTTTTGAGTGAGTAATGCAATGAGTGAGTCGTTGGAGGCGAAGGTGTATAGCAGGGAGTCTTTGTTGAAATCCTGGCTGTAAAATGCAAGAATTTTTGCAATAGCCTACTTGATATGGGTGAATGCATACTTTTCCCTCTCGCCCCAGCTGTAAACTGCATCCTTCTTGATCATGGCTTGCATTGGTTTGACTATCTATGCATAATCGGAGATGAAATTCCGAAGGAAATTTATCTTTCCCAAGAAGGACTGCATTGCTTTCTTGTTGGTTGGATGAGGGATTTATGTGATAGTACGAATTGAGTCCAGGTCGACCTTCATCCAGCTCTTGGCAATGATGTGTCCAAGGAGGTTCCCCTCAAACATTGCAAATATGCTCTTTTTGGGATTCAAGGAAATCCCAAATTTTCGACATTGCTCAAAATTTTTCTTAAGATGTCATACATCGTCTTCTCATTTTCTTGAAAACATCATCACATTATCAAGGTACACCGCTATGCTCTACTCGATGAGGCCTCGGAAGGTGATGTCGATTCCACGCTGAAAAGTTGTGGTTGCATTCAGGAGGCCGAATGGAATTCGTCTGTATGCGAACGTACCCCACTTGGTACGGAAGGTAGTTTTGAGTTTATCAAGTTAAGCTACCTGTCTAGTCAATTTAACGTCTTAAATTGCTCTACATAAATTATCCATCCGGGTATCGTAAACTGATGAAGTGTGGTGCACAATATGTGCTTAGTTAACCTTTTTCTTACTTCGTTGTTTTATAGTTTATGTTGTTTTTGGGGTTTTATTCTTGTTGATCTACTAAAGTGTCTAATGCAAATGGAAATCCTATTCTAAGGTCTTAAGGATACTTTTAAAGGTCAAATGGATGTAGATTTCAAGACAAGGTGTATGTCCCTCATAGTAACTTCCAAAACTTAGCACTTCAAAAGATATCAAAACATACTAGTGATGAAATTAGTACTTAAACAAGAATGGAAATGTGCTGCTATTCAAATCAAAAAAATAATGAACTACTGGTCATGAAATCATTATCTCTGTTGCTTATCTAAATACTGAAAGAAAAATGAGTTAAGCTAATAGACTCAACAGATCAAAAATTGCAAACTAATAAAAGTAAAATCAATTCACTTCATTCATAGTCCGATAGCTCGCCAAGTAGTCTAAGCTATGGCTCTGGAAATAACATCAATGATATGAGGAATTTGATATCTAAATGCAGAAAAATAAAGCTAAAATCAAATCACATCATTCATAGTCCGATAGCTCGCTAAGTAGTCTAAGCTATGGTTCTGGAGATAACGTCAATGATATGAGGAATTTGATATCTAATTGCAGAAAAATAAAAATAAAATAAAATCACATCATTCATAGTCCGATAGCTCGCCAAGTGGTCTAATCTATGGCTCTGGAGATAACGTCAATGACATGCGGGATTTGATATCTAAACTAACTGACAAAGCAAATGAATAAAACCGAAATCAAAGCATAACTGAAATTGAAAAGCTAAAAAAACAAAGTCAGCAGAGAGGCAAATCTCATGTCACTATTTGATGCAAAAACATGTAAAGAAAAACTAATCTAAAATTAATCGGTTGAACACACTTGCATGAATGGAAAATCTAAACTATCAAACTTGAAATCAATAAAATGACATACATGAAATCAAAGCAAAATTACAAAATGAAATCTACTCTACCTTACATTCTAATGTGCTCTATAACATCTACTTCACATCTCCTTCCATGTTGAGAACATCAAAGCTTTATTCAAATTCTTCAAAATTACAAAGTACAACAAAGCTCTCTAAAGCTTCCAAAGCCATCTCAAAAGCTAAAAAGCTTAAGAACTAACTAGCTAAGACTAAGAACTCACAAGCTAACAAGCTCTAAACTAACAAGCTAAAATGAAGTAGAGAGATCTCCTATTTATACAAAAATATGAGAAGCCATCTCATTAATGAGAGTCCATGAATCTCTCCCTCTACCTCTAGAGTCCTAATCAAAATAGGAACTGATAAGACACATGTCTTCTTAGAGTTTCAATACAATTAGGAGATGTGACACATATCCTCATGATCCCATGATTCTCTCCACTCAAATTCGAATTTGGCCTTAGGGTGCAATATAAGGGTCTTCTAGAATCCTCCTTTTGACCTACACATGTCAACAATCTCAACCCACTTGTTAGGTATAAGCACATGCACATTATTTTCTAATTTTTAACCACAAATTCACTTAAAAAGGCTAAGAATTAATAAAGTTTGGAAAAATATAAATGTGGCCCAATGATAATGAAAGTGGGATGAATGTGGTGACATATTAGTGAAATGGAGGTGAAATGGAGGTGATATAATGGACATAATAGTGAAAGTGTAATGGAAACGAATGACATTTTCAAGACCTAATACTACCAGAACCTGATTATATCCTGAAAAGCCATCAAGTAGAGATAACATCTATACCCTAGATATTGTTTGTAGAATGTGCTCCATAGATGGCATGGGGTAGTTTTCTTTGTCCGAGGCATTGTTCAAGTTCTAGAAATCAACATACAAGCAGATTTCCACAGACTTATTTCGTACAGGAACAAGGTTTGAAACCCAAGTAGAATGACGAACATTTTATATGATTCGTGCATCCAACAGCTTCGTGAGCTCTTTCTGTATGAGGGGTTCGAGTGACAGATTTACTTTCCTCAACTTCTGTTGATATGGCTTGACCCCTTCTTTGATCTGAATGATGCATTGGATTATTTGCATGTCATAAGTTTTCAGATCATCATGTGTCAATGCAAACACATCCTTGCACTATTTGAACAAGTGAACAAAGGCTTGCTGCTTCTGTTGCATGCAACATGTACCAAGATTAATGAACTTCAGATCTCGTTCTCTTCCCAAGTTAATTAGTTCGTGCACCATGGTAGAGTTATGGGTTTTTCTATTCGTCGGCCCCTGAAAGCGTTCTTGCAATTCATAGAGATTTTATGTTATATACCTAGGGGGGATAATATGGGGTACAAAGGGAGGTACCCAAGGTAATAATGTAATAATGGGATGGGCCATAATAATAAATAAGGTGGTTAACCCATATCATGTCAGGGACCACAAGTAGTTAGTAATAATGTAATGGGCTCATGGTATTAGTTCGATAGTATGAGGGAACCATGGTAATGACCCATGGTATTGTATGTATGAGGCCTATATAGAGGCTAGAGACTCCACATGGAGAGATGTCAAGGATTATTGTATGAAAAGGCATATGGCTTGTGGAGTGTTCTCCTTCCTTAAGGAGTGAATGTATGGTGTTGCCCTACCTTAAGGGTTTTGATCAATAAAGAAGCATTTATATCTTCTTATTTCTGGGTATATTTGCATTATCTTATATTTTCATATCAGATCTATAACAAGTGGTATCAGAGCACTTTCTTGGGCAAAAATTGGAGATTTTTTTTTTTTTTTCTTTTTTGTAGGATTTCCGGGGTGGCGAGTTTGCAAATTAGATATGTACCCGGAAATAAGAAGATAGAAGTAGATAGAAATGCTTCTTTATTGATCAAAACCCTTAAGGTAGGGCAACACCATACATTCACTCCTTAAGGAAGGAGAACACTCCACAAGCCATATGCCTGTTCATACAATAATCCTTGACATCTCTCCATGTGGAGTCTCTAGCCTCTATATAGGCCTCATACATACAATACCATGGATAATTACCATGGTTCCCTCATACCATCGAACTAATACCATGGGCCCATTACATTATAAGTAAATACTTGTGGTCTGTTACATGATATAGGTTAACCACCTTATTTATTACTATGGCCCATCCCATTATTACATTTTTACCTTGGGTACCTCGCTTTGTACCCCATATTATCCCCCCTAAGTATATAACATTCCACCCCTTTTAGCGTGTTTTGTCCCCGAAACATGGGAAGAACACAAATAATAAGATCTACTCAAAAGAGTAGTCCATTGGTACCATGCACATGCATCTAGCCATCCAAGAGAAAGGTGAACCCTCGATTTTGCTAGTGCCTCGCTCGCTTGAGATGGAAGTTGACCATGGCAACTCTTCTATGTTGATGAGTAGTAGGTGGATCTTCGCTCTTCTCTATCTGTCCTGTGGGGGTTGTTGTCCTTATGGCTAATTGGTTGCCATCTTGTTGGTTGTTGTCTTGCGGGGTGATGTGGGTGATGATATGTTGAAGTTTTAACCCACAGTGTCTTTTCTTTAATTCACCCCTTACTGGAGCCTGACTGTTATCTGGTGCATGTTGTGGTGCCTGCTGTGGTGTCTTATCTTCCAATATTACTTCAACTAATAAGCCCTCATTTGATGTATCAGCACCTGTAACCTTTTCTGCTTCAGCCTTTGTTTGTGTTTGATTGTCGATCATCACTGGCTCATCATCTGATATGTCAATCCATGGAACATCTTCTGCTTCAACCTCCATGTACTCTACCTGTTTATTGATGGAAATATCCTGTAATGTAATTTTCTTCTTTTTATACCAGAGCTTCAGGAATTTCTTCTGCACATTAATATTGATAGTACCCACATATTCCATCCAAGAATATCCCAAAACAACATCCATATTATCTATCTCTGAAGTATAAAAATCACCATGTAACACATACTTATCCATAGAAATCTTCAAATCCTTATAAACTTGAACATCCTCATCATCCACCTGTGTGTTTTCAATGTGTTTTGCTGGAACTTGTAATTGTTTTGCCAAATTAACATTGATAAAATTATGCTTGTAGCTAGGATTTATAGACACAACGATCTTTTCTTTCTGAATCAATCCATGAACCTACAATAAGGAGATACCAGCAGAAAATAACCCTTTAGGTTTCTTGGTTTCCTTCTTTCCTGTAAAAATAAAATCTTTTCTAGGTTGTGTGTCTGTCTGTGTGAGCTTATTCACAAGATTAGATTTACAGTCAAAGTGGTCATGAATAGTTTTTGCGAACATTTCTCAAGTAGTTACCCTTGGATGGCATTTTTGATAACACTGCCACCATTGCCATCTTTCATGGTCCAAGTACATTTTTCCCGCACTCAGCTGAGTCTCATCATCCATAATGTAATTCAATCTGAAATATTTCTCCATTTGTGCTAGCCATCTGGCTGGATGAGAGGCATCAAATTTATACAAGTCCCTCAAATTCTGATCTAGGCTCGCCATCACCAAAAAATTGGCGAAAATTTGAAATGGCCACAATTCAGTCTCAGAATCCCTATTATGACCTATTTTTGGAAATGGAGAAACCATTCTGCATCTTCCCATGTGGTAGAAATCTTGACCTAGGCACCGAAATTGCTGATCCACGCTGCAACTGTCCCACTGTCACAAAAAATTGCTGAAAAATATTTGATTTTAAATCAGCGATATTTCCCTCATCCGGACTCCGATTCGACTGATTTTTTTTTTGAAATTGGGTATTTTTTCACAAATAATCCATTTATGTAATTATATTTTATAGATCTTGTACCAAGACATCTAGATCTGCGCTGCAAACTCACTGCCCCGAAAAATTGTCTGCAACACCACTGATTTTTAGATCAGCGATATCTCCTTCATCCGGACCCCGATTCAACCGATTGTTTTTTTGAAATCAGGTATTTTTTCGCAAAGAATCCAGATATGAAATTAGATTTTGTAGATTTTTCTCCAAAATGTACAGATCTGATCTGCAAACTCGCCGCCCGAGAAATCCTGCAAAAAATAAAAAAAATTCTCCACTTTTTTCCCAAGAAAGTGCTCCGATACCACTTGTTATAGATCTGATCCAAAAATATAAGATAATGAAAATAAACCCAAGAAACAATATGAAATGATTCTTTATTGATCAAAACCCTTAAGGTAGGGCAACACCATACATTCACTCCTTAAGGAATGAGAACACTCCACAAGCCATATGCTTGTTCATACAATATTCCTTAGCATCTCTCCATGTGGAGTCTCTAGTCTCTATATAGGCCTCATACATACAATACCATGGGATATTACCATGGTTCCCTCATACCATTGAACTAATACCATGGGCCCATTACATTATTACTAACTAATTATGGTCCCTTACATGATATGGGTTAACCACCTTATTTATTACTATGGCCCATCCCATTATTACATTATTACCTTGGGTACCTCCCTTTGTACCCCATATTATCCCCCCTAGTTATATAACATTTTCCAAATATGCCACACTCCTAGGGATGAGGTGGAATTTCTTGATATCCGCGTCGGCTTGCAAAGATCGCTCATGCTCTTCCTCGTCTATTGTTGCATCCTTGAAGGTATCAATGTTGGCCATGAAATGTAGTATGTGTTGATCATTATCAAATACACGTAAATTATTTATGTTGTCTGGGACTGATGGTCTATAAAAAATTTCAACACTAAATAAGCAGTGACATTCTAGAAGCTGCATTTCAAAAGCATTGGCAGCTGCATTACGCGTTCTTGGTACAATAGTGATGTTGTATGATTGGAAGTTAGATATCAGTTACCATACCTCTTGCTAGTAACTTTTGATATGCAGTGATAAATAGTGAATGGTGTTACATACTTGTCGTATGACTATTTCTGAATCACCTATCACTTTGAGCGCAACCACATTGAGGCTAATGTCTTTCTGCAAGAACAACATGAGTGCTTTGTATTCAACAATGTTGTTCATGCACTTGAACTCCAAGTGACTTGAAATCAAATATTTCATGTTGTTTGGGTCGATCAAGAGAAACCAGATCCTGAGCCATCCTGTCTCTTTGATCCATCAAAGTACATGGTCCACAACTCATCTGTACACAAACCATTTGATGTGCTTGCACTAATCCTACTGTTGTCGCTATTTCTAGTGCTACTAATGTTACAATGTACTGTACATGTTTCATTTGCATCAGTTGGGCAAGGAATGAAACCCAATTGCGTGTCTGGTTGGGTTGGGGCTAGCTGTGAGGGATAACACCCCAACGTTGTTTCCAAGATGTAGTTGCCAAACATGAGCTCTCCGAAGGCCAACAATTCATTTTCTCCATTAATGGGAGTAACATTTTGCCTCATATATCTCTCGGATAACACCCAAATTTGATTGTTTTTTCCCTTGTATGAAAGCCACATGTGCGACCAGTTTGTAGCAAAGTAGTCGTTCATCTTGTTGGGCCAGTCTCTGCTGAGTAGTAAGCCATACGCTTCTGGTATGTCCATAACAAAAATGTTTATGCATTGGTGAACTCAACCATCGTGAGATAGTCAAATGATCACATCTTGAAGTTCACCAATGGCTGGTACAGATGTTCAATCAAGTTGGATGATATGCGCGAATGTTTTACTCCATTTCACATTCATCTTCTTGGCGATGGAGATGTTTGTTGATGTGCCAGAATTAACCAAATAGTTGTGAGCATTACAATTGAATACTTCAAATGATAACAAGAATGGAGGGTAAGCAAAGCTTTCTTCTTCCATCTGGATTGTGTTTAGCACAATTTTGAGTGATCTGGGAGATGTGCTTGCTCCCTTGCTAGTAGAGGTTGCACTGTTTGTAGATGACTGCCCCAGTGCATGCAACAGGATGTCCCGTTGACTCTGAATCTTAGCCAACTTGAAAAACTGATGTTTTCACGTGTTTTCTTCATGTCTTCCACAATTTTGTAATTCAGAGAGGGTAGACTCACCAAGGTGTTCGAGGTAAGACTGATGTTCGTGTTGTCCGTCAGAGCACTCTGCACCTTGCTACTCATGGATACCCTTGTCTGTCGATGTCTTCCCATGATTTCTTTGTGTTTTTTTCTTTTGGACGGCTCGTGGATCAACCCTCCTTAGCATCTCAAAATTTTGTTTCATTTCCCCAATTGTAGGGGGAGCCCCTTTGCTTATGAGATTGTAGCACTCATTCTGCTTCGGGGATTGTTTCTCGTGTTTTTATTTTGTGTTGTTTGCGTACACTGGTACAGGTTAATCACTCACCCAGTGCTTAAGGTCTCATTAGGTGCAACATCTTCATCATCATCTGTGTATCCCAGATGTCCTTGCGAACTACTCGACAAGTTTTTCATTTGGTCGCATATGAAGCCTGAAACTCATTTCTAGTCCAAGCAAGACCCTTTTAGTTGCTTATCTTCATGAAATGAACAAAATTCATTATTTATGCATTCTTAGCCTTGGAACACTAAGTTGGATCTCTGCACAGTTTTAGTCGAGAAGTGGTCGTTACCTAATGACACTCTTCCTTGTCTTTTTTTGGGCAGTTGACTACTTGCAAATGTGTTCGTTGTTCATTGTTTAAGTTTGGACACTTCTGTTGTCAAGTTCTTGACAAGGCAAGTAAGGGTTTCAATATCGCTTGTTTCTCTATCTCTACCCTTGATCACCGCAACATGTGGCTTATTGCTCGCATCTCTGGAGTCCTTTGTTGTTTGGTCATCTTTGATGACTCCGATCATGCATAGGTCCTTTTCAACAATGATTGCCTCTTTATAATTTTCTAATAGTGTTGGCTTCGCAACTCACTTGACGAACTGCCCAATGTTGGTCTGCAGTGAGGATGTGTAGTAATCAACATTGATGGAATCATGAGGCTTCGTGTTCACTGCAAACTTGTTCAATATGTGCATAAACCTATTATTGAAATATTTTACCTTTTCTTTCCCCTCCATCTTTAGGCTTCCCAATTCTTTAAGTAACATAGCTGGGGTCTTGTTAT
This sequence comes from Pinus taeda, assembly GCA_000404065.3. Classification (NCBI taxonomy): domain Eukaryota; kingdom Viridiplantae; phylum Streptophyta; class Pinopsida; order Pinales; family Pinaceae; genus Pinus; species Pinus taeda. The sequence continues at coordinate 379,737 of APFE031148608.1, read as the reverse complement.
CAACAAACTTTTCCAGAAACATGCATTTGAATGCACCCCATTTATTTATGGAGTTGGTAAGAAGGCTACGATACCATTTTGTTGCACCACAATCTAAGGTACATGGAAACAATCTACATGCAACATCATCGTATTGTATGTCAAGGTTCTGTAGCTGTAGGTAGAAGTTGTCCAAGTGAACTTCTACCTTCACTGTGTTGTCATGGTTAAACTTTGAGATCATTCTCTCTGACCACTTGGGCATCTTGTGCAAAGCACTCGGGCGAGCTAATGACCCATGAGTCATCCATTCCAGATTTTGGTTAGCCAAGTATTCTTCTTCTTCATCCTCCCCCTCTTCTTCAAAATCTGACAATTCTGGTTCTACGTCTGTTGGTTCATCTCTACCTCCACCTCCTACACCGCCTTCCCCTTCGCCTCCCGTACCGGAGTCTAAGCCCAAGATCACGAGGGTGTCTCCTTCTCCTTGTTGGAAGACCAATGGTTACTCTTTGTTCTCAACAACTTCTACCAAACCTTCAAGCGTGGCAAGAGCTTCTTCTTCTATCGATGATAGAACAACCCCTATAGGAGTGGTTTTGGGATTTTTCGATTTGTATGGAAGGTATTGTATTCCTAGGATTAGTCTAAATGCTTTCATGAACTGACGGGTGATGGGATGGACGGAGCGAAGGTGCTGACATGAAATTTCATGTTCACGTATGAGAGGTGAGGAATAACCAACTTCCAAGTTGTGCGTAGGTGAGAGGGAGTGCGAGTTACTACCTTGACCAGATGATTAATGAGTGGGTTTGAGAGGACATTTAGCAATAAAAAATTGGTGTCCCTCCTTCTAGCGCCAAAAATTTTGATGGTGCTGGACATGCCAACACTCAGGGGATCTCCTTGATATGAAGTCCCAACTAAACCTCACACCATTTGGTGTAGGAGTTCCATCTGGTATGATGGCTTGGTTGCCATTATAAATGTTTGTCGTAGCTCTTGCTTGTTAGCACGAGAGAGTGGTCTGCTTTGTCTTTGAACAACAAGGTTCACGTGCCTGGTGAGTGCTAGTGTTACTTGTGTCAAGGTTCTTTCACAACAAAAAGAGAGGGTGGGAGAGAGTCTCCAGCAGGAAGGGAGGAATTCCCAACTTTGTGAGAGACACACAACACAACATGACATGCACAACTTCTGGAAGAGAAATCCACACAGATGCGGCAGTCAGAATACACAAAGGAATATAGCACGTTCAACACCCAGTGGGGTAGTCCGTGGGAGTGTGACGATCATTATAACAAGTTTACATGAAATATTTTGTCTAATTTTCAAGGAGGTGACCAACACGGGTAGGACATCATTAACTTATACAACACATTTTCATAAATATATTTATTAGAATAGTTGAATGAGTTCAATTGTTTAACACATGTTAAAGCAACATGTATTACAAGTGTTCAAAATCAATCTTATAAATAGTTACAACACGTGTGAAAACATGTTGCCATGTTATCAGGCTTATGAATTAAGCGAAAGTTCCAAGACACATCGATACACCATACATCACTAATGTCGTGTGTGGAGCGTTGGAGCCACTACTCTCTCCTCAAAGAAAAAGTTACAAACTCTCAAGGCTATGTGGGAGGAGCCAAGGTGAAAATTCCTTTGCATGTAAAAATCAGGGGGTATTTATATCCAAGGGTAAAACTAGCCCTTGTGACTGTTTGACTTCCCTCATGACTGTTTGACTTATTTGACTCTTTAACTTTACATGGCTCTTTGTATGACATGTGGGTCTCTTGGACTTCCACCTTAAATTACATTGATTTACACAATATGGTCCACTGTAATGATGTGGCCGACATGACTCATGACACGAATCGACATGACAATGATGGTATGTTCATGCTATTGTTGGTGTGCATGTCGAGTTATAGTTTTGTTGAGTGATGGATATCCTCTTGGTGTATCACAGCTTCACCTCCACATGACAAGGTGTGCCGAGTCCTCGATGGTCATTGGGTTTGCTTGATGTTGCATTTGTGCATTTCTCCTCACTTGTACTTTGGAATGCTTGACATATCCATATTTTTGTGAAAATATCTCCTCGCATGTTCGTTCTTTCATCCATCCATGAAGACATCCTTGCATGCTCATTCATTCGTCTATTCGTGAACACATATTCCCATGGTCGATCATTCACAAACACATCTTCTCGCATGCATCGTATGTTAGTTCATTCATGAACACACCCTTAGCATGTACTCTCCTTGTTCATCCCATCTGTCATCCCATCATGTCTATTCATGTAGCTGTATCTACAATCACTCATGACAAGAGGACATCAAATCCATAAACCTCCTAGTCTACCATGATGCATGGTCGTTTGCTTTCAGATGCAAGTGACTCGAGAGAGGAAAAGGTTGCGAAACTCGACAAGGCAAGTCTCAATATGGGATGCAAGCTCCGAGTAGTGCTGGTAAAAATTGTGCAGAGGTCACTGGGGAACTTAGATGGACAATCTGGATCAGCAGTGATTATTGCGGGATCTGGCCTGGCTAGAGGGCATATCTATGCAATTTCTGGAGGGAAGCAGTTAGGCCATTAGAGGGGTTTGGCAACAAAGACTACGCAATTCCTGGAGGGAGCTCGTAGTGAGCTGTGGGATGGCTTGGGAGAAAAAACTGTGCAATTCCTAGAGGGAACTGGCAGCAGGCTGCGGGATGGCTTGGAAGCAAAAACTTCCTAATTCATGGAGGGAGATGGCAGTTTACTACAGGGTTGTTGGAGACAAAAACTATGCAATTTCTGGGAGGCTGACCCACTGAACGTCTCCGCACAGTTTTTGATCTGAGCAAGATGCTAGGCTGCTTAGGGCTTTCTCATGAAATCTACGTAGTTTTCTGGGTGAGTAGCCAGACGGTTGACTAGGTGGCTGGTTGGAAACACTGTGAAATATTTTAAGGGAGACAGGGACATACATTTAGTGTCTCTCTGACCTATCTGTGCAGTTTCCTCAGTTAGTAGAGTGGGAAATGTCTGTAGCTTCTACGCAAAATTTTAGGGGAGTGAGTCCTGGGGTCACTGCCTGGTCAAACTCTCCGGTTGACTAGCAGGAGGGTTGGTTGATCATCTTGTGGGCAACGCAGATTGAAATGGCTTGTTGGACACTTCTATGTTGTTCTAGGTGGCAGTCAGTCGAGTCAATTATAGGGTGTGGGTCTAGCTATTAGAGGGTGATCCGGTTGTCAAAACTTCAGCAAAATGACGAAGTGTGTGACCGAGTGAATTTGTGCATACACAACCCTATGAACACATACTCAACATAACTTGACGACAAGACACTTCAAATCATCAAGAGAACATATGTTCAACATGACTAATTGACAGTGCGAGTGACAAGCATGGCATTTGTGATATATCATTTAATAACTACAATGATGCTTGCACGATAGTGCATACAACTTCGTGTGTGAGTGCGACTAATGTTTACATAGTGAACACAACATGTACACAGAGAGCGGAGACCTTGTGCATGACCAGAACATGGTTGCAAGAATGAAATTGTGACCAACATGCAATAGGTTTTCTGTTGAACTGTCAAGAAAAGAGGGTGAAAAGACTCAACACGAGCCCACAGGGTGAGCCCGAGTGATTGCACACATCAAGTAAAAACTCAAAGGAGGCTTCGAAATTGGATGTAGGCCAAAATTTTGGAGGTTGTTACAGCTGCTACAACACCTTGGATGAGAAAACAAATTTTGCATCCAACGAGTACTCTCAGTCAAAATTTGAGTAAAACCTTCGGGAGTTAAGTTGAAAATACGAGTTGAAAAAGTAGTTTTATTATTTTATTATTTTTTAATCTTTTTGCTTTTTTACTCCAAAAATGGTGAATCATCCCCCATATTTGACATCATCATCTTGAATCATGTTGGTTCTTATAAAGTTTATTTTGGTTGTACATATTTTTTAGGAAGCCCATTTTAGACCTCAAAATTCCCTAATGGATGTCCTAGGTTGAGTATTTGGGTGATAATTTTTGAACCGAGTGTATTGAAAACTTGAGTGGTCATGGGGTGTGACCTAACCTTGAATATTATGTTGTATGTGAATAAGTTTTGGGTCTTAAATTTAGTGTTTTGTAGTAAATTTGGGGTTATGAAATTTTTTTAATGTTTTCCTTTTCGCCAAGAGAGGTCGTTTATGTGTGTGTTTTGGAAAAACATAGTAATAGCCTAAATTGTAAGAATCCAAAAGAGTATGTGTATAGAGAATAGAAAATATAATGAATACAAAATTTGAGGTGGAGAAACTCAATGGGAAGAATAACTTCAATTTGTTGAAGCTCAATATGTAGGATCTGTAGGTGTAACAAGGCTTGCATAAGGCCTTGGATGACAATAAAAATAAGCTTGTGTATATGTTTTATGAAGAATGGGCATATTTGGATGTGAGAGCCTTCAACATGTTCGTTTATGCTTGGGAGACGATGTCCTTTTCAATATAATTGGAGAGGAAATAGATTTAGGATTATGAATTAGACTGGAGGGATTTGGAATGACGAAATCCTTGGCAGACCAAATCTACTCGAAGAGGAAACTACACAATATACAAATGAAACAAGGTACCGAATCTGCTAATCATTTGTTTTTTTTCAATGCATTGATATGCTAGTTAACTAGTATGGATGTAAGGATTGACAAGGAAGATAAGGCAACTAAGTTATTATGTTTGTTACTTGAATCTTCTGATCATATAGTCACTTCCATTAGATTTAGCACAACCTACTCTCTTAATTTTTATTCTATTATGGGAGCATTGTTGTCTAAGGAGGTACAAAAGAAATCCAATATAGAAAAATCCACACTAGAAGTAATGGTGGCTAGAGTTCGATCCAAAGAAAGAGAAGAGATGCCAAGAGGTACATTAATATCTATTTCAAGGGACAATAAGGCTATGTTCAAATGTTTATAATGCAAGAAGACTAGACATCTCAAGAATGATTGTTGGAAGATACAAGAATCCAGGAAAGACTCCAAGATGGAAGCAAGTCCAATTCAGTCTTTTTCAACTATGGTTGATGAAGTTCTATTTATCGGTAATGATTATCAATATTATGAAGAAAAAATATTATATTGTGGTGCTTCAGATCATATTTTCCACATAGGAGTTGGTTTTCCTCTTATCAAATTATTTATTGTGGTTTTGTTCTTATGGGGAACAATCTGTATTGTAAGACTATTGGGGTTGGAGTATTAGAATTAAAATGTTTAATGGTATTGCAAGGATGTTGTTAGAGGTAAGGCATGTACTTGAACTTCAAAATAATTTAAGTTCTTTGGAAGCTTTTGGTTTTGGAGGTTACAAGTTTACAAGTCAAGGTGGAGCACTTAAAGTAATTAAGGGCATTTTGGTGGCTATGAAGGCTACACAAATAGGGAAACTTCATAAATTGGGAAGAAAAACCCAGATAAAAGAAAAATTAATGGCATCTCAAGAAATATATTTGGAACAAATTAAAAGTAGTGGTTTAAGATTGCAAGAGAATTTGTTTTGCTAGCTAAGGAAGTCATTGTGTGGTTTAAAGTAGTGTCCTAGGAATTTGTACAAGATGTTTAATTCTTTCATGGTGAGACACAATCTTACTATAAGTGACTATGAACATTTTGTTTTAAAGTTCAATGGCATATTCATTTTCTTGTTTCTGTATGTTGACAATATGCTTGTTACAAGCTTGGTTGAGACCAATAGGTTAAAAATTTGGTTGACTATGACTTTTATTATGAAGGATCTAGGAGTGATAAAGAAAATTTTAAGAGACAAAAAAATGGTAAGCCTTGGTTATCACAATCGAATTATGTGGAATATCAAACCTATAAATATTACTTTTTCTTCCCATTTTAAGCTTTATTCAAGGATATGTCCTAGTGATAAAGAAGAAAAGGGTTATATGAATCACGTACCATATGGCAGAACAATAAAATATTTAAAGTATGCAATAAAATATCTCACATGCAATTGATGTTGTTAGTAGATACATGAAAAATGTAGGTATAAATAATTCGGTAGTAGTGAAATGGGTTCTTTGGTATCTTAGAGGCACAAGTTCTCATTACATTATCTTTGACGGAGGACGAGTAGATCTTCAGAATATAATTACTTGAGAAAGTTGTTAAAAACATGCACTTCCCTTCGCTTAGACGAAAGGTGATGAATGGGCATGGGAAAGGAAATTGTTGTGAAGGTAGACGTTGTTAAGCAATGCCAAAAATAGTTGAACCACCCTAGTGGTTTGTTTCATTTTCCAGTATAAAGTTACACCATTTAGATATCAAAATTCTATAGAACCATTGCTTATATGTATTCGTAAATGATATGTATATAAATCCCACAAATTTTAAGTAAAAAAGCAAATCTTGTCGTGTTTAAATTTCTAATTGAAAATTTTCTTTATTTTTTCTCTACATTTTTAACATTTCTTTGCAAGCTCGGTACAACAAAATCCACTGGTTGACACTATAACCTAAGAGTATATGCAATAGTTCACAAGCTAGACATACCAATAGCTTGTGACATACATAGTGAGGGCTAAGGCATCCCAAGGCACTTTGGAGTGGGACTTTATCCCTAACAGTCTACCTTTCTAGCCTTATCATAACCAACCAAGATATCACTTATGAGAGTTGAATCAAAATAGAGACAAAAAAAAACAAAATGGGGAGGAGAACAAATAATATATTCAAACACTTGAGTTATAAACCATAGATGAAAAAAATGAAATATATCAATAGTGAAAAACAGTGATTAGTTGTGAGGATATGGAATCAACTGGTTAATTCCTTAGTATCTATAACTCCTTTTATTAAAAATCATATAATAATATTTTAAATGTACATTTAATAATTGAGATAAGTCTTCATCATTTAAATGTGTTTAAAATAAAGTTTAAAGTTAATATTTATCTAACATATTAATTAAATTGTTGTAATTTGATTTTAAGTGAAAACTTTGCTTTTTTATTATGAAAGTTAAAAATAGGGTTAAATAATTTTTTAAGTTAACATTGGGAAATTTTATATAATAAATTTTTAATGAGAGTTAAACATAAAAATTATAAAATTGTTGGGCGCAGGATCCCCCAAGGCAAGTTTTAGGGCTTAAAACCCAGATTTTGACCAAATCCGATGCAAAGACTCCGCGTTTTGTGGGTGTGTAGCACGCAGATTATAAATGAGTCATAGGGTCGTCCACCCTCATTTTTGTAATGTAATTTCGGATTTAGAAATCTACCCATGGTACGCGAACCATGGGATTGTATAAATATAGCAAGGCTCTAAGTCGTAAAAGAGAAAATCAATGGAGAAAATAGATGGAGAATTGAGTCTTATCTAAGTGTAGAGTCGAGTCTTTGGGTCGTAGAGTAGGAGAAGGCTTTGCAGCTGAGTGCGTAGAGGCCTAGTATTCCGCAGCTGAGTGCACGGACCCCTGCAGCTGAGTGCGTAGGGTGGGTCGAGTCTGTAACCTTTGGAGAAGTAATAAAGACAAGTTTTACATCATTTCTGTGTATCTTTTTCATGTTTTGTGCATTGAATGTATCAAATATAAATTGCATTTCTATTGTTTATATGATGCATGAACTTATATGAATGTGTTGATAAAGTGAATATAAGATAAAGTGTTTATTTATGCGAAGATAACTAACTGTTATAAGAAGATAAGTAAGATCTGCAGTGTAACTTGGGGAATTAGCACAGATCACTGCTAGGGCAGCGTGAAATCGTCTCAGCCCCTGGTGAGGGATGTGCAAAGGTGGTTATAAAAGGTCACGAAGGCCTCACAGGTTAGGATAGTGTGCGAAGCGACCTCTGCGAAGGTATTCACAGTTGGACTAAATCGACCCCTTGGACATGTCAAGGGTGCAGAATCTTGGTTCTAGCATCCCCCTATACTGCTTCGGGCGAGACCTCAGTTAGTGCTCAGCGGGTTGTTGCCAAAAGGGCTAGTAGTGTAGGGATTTGTTTGGCTAATTAAATCTGAACCTGGTTCAGGCCCCCTCAAGGCAACAAATGATTATGTTTTCGGGATCGAAATCTGCATAGAGATGTCTGATGTCGTATCATTGGAATCCAACTAAGAGGGAAATTGAAGGGTGGTTGGATAGGAGAATTCACGAGTTTGTGGTGCAGGAAAACATGAATCTGCAACTGACAAAAGAAGACTGGTTAGACTGCTACATATACACAGAGATCCACAAAATCGTTTTCGCATCTTTACCTACTGAGCTATACGAGTGGATCGTGAAGCTAGCAGATATCCAAGGAAGGTGGAAGCTCAATAATCCTATAGTGTGGACCCTAGAGTTGGTACGCAGATTGGAAGAATTGGAGGATAAGATCGTGTACGTTGTTGATCACTGGAGGATTCATTACTCTAGTGGCTTGATCGGATTATAGGAGGATTCAATACTGAGTTTGCGGTAGATACTTCAACCAACTGTAGTGAATTGGACTGACACTTTCTCAAAGGACCGTGAGGTAAGTACGTAAACTCTCTGAATAATTGGATTAAAATGCTATGAAAAGAGGGTTATGCAATTACCTTGATGTCTGGAGCTACGCGAAGTGGAAAAACCTATAGAAACGAAGGAAGTAAGGGACCAGAGAATAGCCCTTTGATTTCACCTCCACGAGGGGACGAGGAAGAGCTCGCGAAGGTTTCACCACAAAGTGCGATTAATTTGATAAGGCAAATGATTCCGCGCATACCACCCACACCCACACCACCACCAGTTTCACCCCCTTCACCTCCATTTTCACCTGTACCACCTCCACGACAACCGCGAGGCAATATGGCAAGCATGATAAAGTTGCCTGTGTTCAAGGGAGTAGGAAATGAAGATCCGAACCAATTTTGGTTCGTGATAAGAGTCATATGGGAAGAACAAGGAGTTACAGATGATAATATAAAGAAAGCGATGCTGGTTAACAGTCTGCAGGATCGTGCACTGACCTGGTATATAAGCATTCTAATGACAATCCGAATGCGAGAATTGCGGATATCCAAATTGCGCTAAATAGAGAATTTAGCAGGCCAAATCAAAAGCGCAGTCAATCATTGGATTCAAAGAGATTACAATGCTACTAGGCGAGACTCCTTGGGAGCTAGATCAGAGACTAAAGTGTACGATTTGCGAAGCTAATATGACTTTGATAGATGGACAGCACCTCGAATGGTTTGTAGCATTGTTAACACCGCATTTGAGGAACGCGATGTCACAACAAAGGTTAACGACTCAGGGAGAGGCCTTGGAGATCGTGATGAGGTTGCATGAAAACCCGATGCAAGATCCTAACTTGGGAGTTCAGCAGATCCATGCACAGTTTAAAAACTTGGGCCTTGAGATGCAGAGTCTGAAACAGGACAGGACAACCCAACCAGAAGTGCGTGAAGAGGTTTGGTGTGTAAAATGCCAGGGTCAGGGTTATGATAAGGACCACTGCCCTATGTTTGTGAATTACCTTGCGGGAGGAGGACCGATGGCATTAAGACTAGAAGCGCAAGCAGGACCTAGCGCAACAACTGCTTTGTGGTACGCGATTTGTCAAATAGGAAGAAAGAATGCTACGGACAACTACCATTTGTTACAAAAGTACACACAGAATTCACAACAGTTGTACTGTAATTTTTGTAGATCGGTTGTACATGATGAGCACACTTATAGAAGTTATGAGCTGATGATGGATAAAACTCCCACCTATAGAGTTCAGGCTGAAATGTGACCCTTAGACAAGAATGCAGGAGTGGCGCGAACTAGATTTCAGGGTCGCGGACGAGGCCAAGGAGGAGGAGGACCTAGAAGAGGTCACGGACAATTGATATGCTATAATTGCAGAGGGCCAAGACGTTATGGCCGTGATTGTATGAACCCAACATGTCCATCATGTTTGTATTGTACCTTGTTTGATCATGAGACAGATGATTGTCCCACGCCGATAGATAGGATACGTGACAAGGGAGCATTACCACCTCCCTCGACTCAGAACCTGCAAATGATGAGGTATGAGACGTGTGAGGAAGATCCAAATGTGAACATTGTGCTCTGAAGTGGAATTGCGATGGGAGATGATAGATGAAAATAGCCCGAAGATAATACCTGGGTTCACAAAGCTCTAGCGAAAGAAGCAGAGTTTGATTTGGAGTGCACTAAGGAAACCTTTGTGGAAGCTAAGAAGAGCTTCATTGATGCCTCCACTTCAGGAAGCAAAGATAGACCAGAGTTGGAAATGGACCCATCTATGCTTACGATGTTCCTGGAAACATGCATGAAACTACTGCACGATAGTAAGGTTGTAAAAGGATTGCAGGAACTCATTAACAGATGCGCTGGGACCGGACCAGAAGAACCACACGTAGTCCGGAAGATTGGAAAACCCAAGACTAGGATAGGGAGAGAAATGAGGCTAACCGCGTAGATTGGAGAATATGAGATGGACCAAGTAATTCTGGACTTAGGATTGGATGCGAACATTCTGTTGAAGCAGACATGGGAGCGCATGAGGAGGCATAAACTGCAATGGTCTCCTATTCAGTTGTGAATGGCGAACTAGCAGAAGATAATACCTAGGGGGAGATTACAGGGAATCACTGTGGATATTGAGGGAGAGAGCGCGCTAGTAGACTTTGAAGTAATAGAGATTACTGATGATAACAATCCCTACCCTGCGCTCTTAGGAATTGATTGGGCCACTGATATGAACATGGTCATTAATCTAAAGAAACACAAGATGATTTTGAGAAGTATCTTCACGTAGTTATACCCTTGGACCCTGCAGAAGGATCGTGCTATACAGATCCGGTGCGTGACTATGAAAGTGACGATGATTTGGATTGCATCTACAAAATAACCGCACGAGAGCAAGATTGGGTAAATCCCACCGCGGACGAATGGATCTCATGGGAGCGCGAAAGCTCCTGTACATCAGATTCTGATGAGGAGATAGAGTGATGGCAGAACCACTTACACAAGGTAACCATGCTAAAATGTAATATGATGACAAGCTTGCTGCACTGTGTATCGATATAAGTGAGGGATCTGCCTACTTATGATGGGTTAAGTGAGATAGATACTTTCCTAGATAAGTTTGAAAGGGAGGTGCCGGAAAAACAATGTTTCCAGGCCTTGAATTGGGTACTGCACACTATGACCGCGAGGTGGTGGGATACACACAAAGGAAGCTTTGAAGGAGGATGATGCACACATGATTGGGGAAACCTATAGTGCGATTGGCAGATAAATACAATGGACGAGATGGTCCACACACGCATTTGTCAAGGTGGGTACAGGCATATGGTAAACAACTTGCGCGGATGCACATGAGCTTCACTTTGGGAAATATGGTCAATAAGCCTATGTTGTGGGGGAAAAGGCATGAATGATTCCTCAAGTTGGAATGATAGGGTGTGGGGAGAACAAGCGCGCAGAAGGTTATCCACGTGGAAGCATTTAATGAGGTGTTCAAAGCGCTGAACAACGTATATAATGCGCAGCGAAGTGATTGGGACCTACATGTACTAGTAGTTTTATGGGCTTATAGGGTGATGTGCAAGAAACTGATGGAACAGATGCCTTCTAGGCTAACCTATGGAGCAAACGATGTAATTCCAATGAAGTCTATCATGCCTAGTTCATGCATAGCAGTGCCCATGGATATGACGGATCGCGGAGCCTTGCAAGAAGGGATCATGCAACTGAACGAATAAGAACACCTGGGACCTGATAAAGAGATCTAGCAAGGTGATCTTAGGCTTTAAGAATCATGAAGGAAAAATTTTGGTTAAGGGCGAAAAGTGCCATGACAGAAGAAGAAGTCAAGAAGCTTGAGGAAGGAATAAAGAAGGACTTTCTTGATAAAAAGGTTGTGGAGATAAGGCAGGAGGTGCACAGTTCCGTTAAAAAACTTAGGAGCTACCGCCAAGAGTTGATCAGTGTGATGCCTTGGATCAGGCTGTATATGACTAAAGGGATCACCGATGGTGGCGTGATGTAGATAGTAAAGTTAAAAGGTGAAATTTTCCCAGGAAAAGTGATTGATGGTCGATTGAAACCGTATATAGGTGGCCGAGCCACCTCACTAGCCGTGGGAAGCACAGCCTTAGCAGTCCGGGCAGTTGAAAGGAGGCACAGGACTATAAACTACTCTACTTGAGAGCTGCGCGATAATAGGACTGCGCGCATGAGTGAAGTGTCACAAGGTCTGCAATAGTGCAAGGGTAGTTGCGTTGCCACGTGGATTGGCTGGAAAGTGACCGTTATAGTCACTATTCATGATGTGATGCTTGGTTTGAGACCAAAACGAGTGGGCGGCGGTCATTTAAGGCAAGCTTTATGGGCTAGATTTGGGAAAATTTCTGCCAAGGGAGCATTAATGAACCAAATTTGGGGGGAACGGTCGAATTCAAATTCAAAAGGCACTATAAATTGCAAAGGGATACCCAAAAAACAACACTCGACCATTTGAGAATTGAGCTATTAAGTGCACAGAGATCTATGAACACAAATTTGTTTGATGTTTTAAAGTCGAAGGCGTTGTTTGAGCACTTACCTGAGCCGTTGAGAGATTTTTGGAACAACAGTACGACCACACCAGAGGAAGCCATGAATATCGACAAACTAACCGATGAAGAGGCCACACAGGCCATGACAATAGGAGATGCCCTTGAGAGCATTGGGATAGTCGTGAAAATCCCTAAATCACTGCACATGCTGAGACCCAAGAAAGATAAGCAACCCATGGTCCCAGTGTGTGTGTCCCCTAGAAACCCGTTGCAAACTAAACTGACCATGGAAGAAAAGGGGAAGGTGGTTAATCTGGAAACTAATGAAGAGGAGGAAGACTTTGAAGAAATCCTTGTCGAAGAGGAGGAGGATGAAGACATGGAGGTTGAACTTGATCTGGGTGATGCATTACCATCATTCCCCAGTAACTATCTTTGTCATCAAGCAGCTACTTTGCCTGGTGCATGATGGGTGTTTGTGGCTGGAGGAGCCCATCCCCATCACAGACCACCTAATTCATAGAATTACCTGACTACCTTGCAAGGGGGAGGACCCAGCGGATATTTCGGAAGGGTAAGAGAATCGACTTGGCCATTGCATGTGCCATGAAGGCAAAATTCAAGATGGAGAAGAAGAAAAGAGGGTACATGATCTCCAATATCAACAATAAGGTAGTCAAAGTTGCGACCGAGATATTGGATGGCGAGGTTATGCGGAAGTGTTGGGCCGATGAGGTGCCCACACCGGTGGTAGCACTTGCCGCACAGTGTGCAGAGGGCATCCAGTTTAACTGGTTGGAGTACCTGTGCAAGGAGTTCTTGGAGAATTGCCATGAGGCACACGAATAGGGGAAGACCTTGCACTATGCATGGCTTCTACTGTCCATAGTGCTGGTAGCTTGGGAGTTGCCTAAGGACAGCTAGTTACCCACAATTGCGTAGGATCTTCCGGAGGCAGTGAAGTATGCTTCATTGTGGGCCATTAAAGACACACAAAGGATTCGAGATAGTAATATATTCTAGGTGTTCAAGGAGATGAACATCAGAATGGGGATTAACCACAAGCTACAGTTATCGTCCACTATCTACAATAACCTACAAAGCTTCACGAAGTTCAAGGCGGACTTCCATCACGTGTACATCAGGGCATGCAAGGACCCCGCGAAGAAGTGGAATGAACTACGGTACCTAACCACGGATGATGTTATATTCATCGTTCTTGATTCATGGCTGCTGTAGTGGCATGCTCCAGCCATCTCACTCCAGCCATCTCCATGATGAAAACAGAAAAGTCTGATGCACAATGGAAGAAGGAGGAGGCAAAACTGCGGATGGTGTAGTTGGCAGAGAAGAGAAGAAAAGAGGCAGCAACAGCTGAGCAGCAACAGGAAATGGAGAAGGAGTGGGCCATAAGTTGCCCTCACCCGAGGAAGAGCCCGAGACATAGGAAGGTGGTGCGGACCTAGAAACAACATCTACATTGTTGAAGCGCTAGCACCCGAGAGAGCAGGTGGGGCCGCGAAAGAAGTTGAAAGCTTCTAAGACTTCTTTAGACCCAATCACCCTCACCGAAGGAGATCTCCATGATATAAGGGAGATAGTATGCGGCGTCACCATGGAGGCCCTCCAGTAGCTCACGGAGGAGAATCTGATTGTGTTGGGGGCCCTGCGGGCACATATACACGAGTTGCAAGTGCGCACTCCTTAGGCTGGTACTCTCTCGACCAACCTTGCAGTAAGAACAGCCGCGACTGAGAAAATGTTGCGTGCTCTCATGACCAACGCCATAACACTGCTAGAGGGGGCATTGGTTATAGAGAATGAGGCCGACAGGCCAATGGTCAGTGCATTGAAGGGAGTAGGGATCAACATGGCTGTGCTCCTTCAGGAGACACTCTATGTCCTGCAGGATGGAGTGACTGCAAAACTGCGGGCTAGGGAGGGTCGTGCACACAGGTGTTGAGCGATCATAAAATTAATATGGAACAACTGAGCTTGCAACACAACGAGGTAGTGGTGCAGAACTAGCAGATGGTGCAGGTGGTTGAGGAGGCCTGCCAGATGGTCCCTAAGTTTGCCATCCCAACGGAGGCACCAGCAGAGGCATGCATCCGGAGGTTAACATCAAGAGAGCGCGGTGCATGAGAAGAGATAGCTAATTTTCAGCTAGCGCTGAACCTTCAGATAGAAGAGCTGCAATTGAAGGTGCAACCTTCGACTCCTCTAGAGGTAAGGGAACATCACGCCAGCACCATTACATCAGGGATGGAAGAGATTAGCAGTGTAGTGAAGGACTGCACCAAAATGTTGGAAGAGTCGTTCGAGGTCCTCACCACTCTCTAGGAGGACCCAAACATACAACGCTTAGAAATAGAGGTGCGTGAGCTACAACAAAGATATGATGATATAAAAGGGACCACGCAAACAATGGCCCTTACACAAAGGCTCATGCGGATGCAACAGGCCAAAGCGCTTAAGGAGTAGGTAGACACAGTGTGACATAGAGAAGTGGTTTTAAAGGCACACATCCAACCTTGGATCGATGAGGCATTCATCATTAGAGCCTCGATCGAAGCCAAGATCACGCAAATGCAGGAAATGTAGGAGCAAATACAAGGAAGCAATTCAGATACAACAGTCTTTGAACAACGCGTGTAAGAGATACAATAGGCACTTTCTTAGTGCATTGCAGCGATTCAGACAGATTTGGGAGGTCTCAACGCGAAGATCTCCGCATCAACAGAGTGACTCAAGGGCAAATCACGATGATTGTGTTGGGGGCATGTTGGGCACGGGATCCCCCAAGGCAATTTTTGGGGCCTAAAACCCAGATTTTGACCAAATCCGATATAAAGACTTTGCGTTTTGTGGGCGTGGAGCACGAATATTATAAATGAGTCATAGGGTTGTCTATCCTCGTTTTTGTAATGTAATGTCGGCTTTAGAAATCTACCCGTGGTACGTGTACCATGGGATTGTATAAATAGAGCGAGGCTCTAAGTTGTAAAAGAGAGAATCAATGGAGAAAATAGATGGAGAATTGAGTCTTATTTAAGTGTAGAGTTGAGTCTTTGGGTCGTATAGTAGGAGAAGGCTCTGCAGTTGAGTGCGTAGAGGCTTAGTAGTCCGCAGCTGAGTACGCAGACCCCTGTAGCCGAGTTCACAGGGCGGGTCGAGTTTATAACCTTTGGAGAAGTAATAAAGACAAGTTTTACATCATTTATGTGTATCTTTTTCCTGTTTTTTACATTGAATGTATCAGATATAAATTGCATTTCTATTGTTTATATGATGCGCGAACTTACATGAATGTGTTGATAAAGTGAATATAAGATAAAGCGTTCGTTTACGCGAAGATAACTAATTGTTATAAGAAGATAAGTAAGATCTGCAGTGTAACTTGGGGAAGTAACGTAGATTGATGCTAGGGCAGCGTGAAATCATGTCAACCCCTGGTGAGGGCTACGTGAAGGTGATGATAACAGGTCATGAAGGCCTCGCAGGTTAGGATAGTGTGCGAAGTGACCTGTGTGAAGGTATTCATAGTTGGACTAAAACGACCCCTCAGACATCTCAAGGGTGTGGAAACTTGGTTCCAACATCCCCCCATACTGTTTTGGGTGAGACCTCAGTCCGCGCTCTGCGGGTTGTTGCTGAAAGGCCCAGTGGTGTAGGGATTTGTTTGGCTAATTAAATCCGAACATAGGTCAGGCTCCCTCAAGCCAACAAAAACATTGGTGACCAAGGATTTCAAACAAACTATGAAGTTATCATATGCCAAAAAACACAACTCGCAAATGTTCACAGTTAATGCATCCCAAATTTTATTATAGATATAAATTTTAGAAAAACACTTGGTACTCTACATACTTTAATAAAAATAATCATTAAGGAAAGTATGGTGATTTTTTATCTCTTCTTACCCAATGTTGGAAGGAAGGGAGTTCTTAGTTCCAAGGCGATGTCTTTCATCAATCAATGAACTATATCCTCCACCTTAAAATATGGTTGGGCTAAATTTTTCAACATCTTCTGGTTTGAAGTAGTAGAGGGGGATTGTTTGTTATGATGGATGACCATATTTTGCATTATATCTGTAAGACATAATTTTTTTATTTTTATTTACAAAAATGGTCATAATTAATACATTATGGGAAGTGAACCAATGTTTATTTTCATCAAATTTGGAAGTCATCGAGAAGAGAGAATTTATGTTGTATTGGATGGAATTTTTATTTCTTCAAAGAAATTTCAAAACTCCTAGATTTCGTATAGCCCGTGGATTCATCACATAGAAAGGAACAATATTTCCAACCCCTAACATGGGACAATGGTATTAAGAGGCTCCATCTATTACGTGAATGAAATTGTCTTGAGGGAGCCTTTATTTTGACACAGAGAAGGAACCCCCTACAACACAAACAAAATAAAAAAACTACCAAGGTTCCAAGTGTCCAAAACTATCTAGTGCCCAAATAGAATGAAAACCACACCTCCAAAGGATATTTCCCAAGATACCCAAAGGAAATAATCGATAAGATTGGAACCTTTGAAACTAGGAGGATACATGCCAAATAAAAGCCAAGGATGCAAGAGATTAAAAGAGTCATACACATAGTAGCAATTTAAGAGCTAACATAAAGAGGTAACCACATAGTGAGCACACATGTATATTATGGCCATCAAATATACATTCGAAAATACCATCTAGAATTTGAGAGAAAATCTTACCAATTAAATTTCTTGTTAGATATCCTATCTCCATATGATGATGCTCACTTCTCTGCCACATAGTTTCATTAGTCCACCTTGTTATTGAAAGGCCTCATTAGGGGATTCAAAAAACAAAATTAAATTAATTTCAAGCATGTGAGATTGGGGTGGGGAGGTCTTTCATATGATATACACCTCTCTTGATATTTATTAACAAAGACATTGTGACATATTGTGATTTATTGTGATGTAATGTTTCTTCATATCTATAATGTAAGGGAGTTAATGGAGTGTGTGATAATTCCATTTTTTTGGAGATCCATTATTATAGGAGTGGTGGCCTCATTGGCTACAAAATAAAATTGTTAATTGTGTTCTATAAAAATTGGTGTAGTGACACTTATGTCAGTTATTGTTGGAGGTTCAAAATGACCTAATCCAATAGAAACTTAGTACTCCTTGGGAAGAAGTCCCAATTATGCCTCACACTATTTGGGGTAGGAGAAATATCCATATTATGGTTCAACCATTGTATAATGATTTGGGGTTTTAGTATTTTATTTACAAAATGTATAACATGATCTAAAAAACTATATAAGCTAATATAACTACAAAAAATGAACTATTCTAATCTATCCCAACTAGGAGAAAGCTAACTTAGGCAAATAGAAAGTAAATTATAGGGCACTACTTGAAAATTATATAATAGTCAACTTATGAAGAAAAAGAAAATATTCATACTTGATGAATGAAATAGGCTAGTATTAATTTGAATCAATGGATCATTCACTACCTTTTATATACTAGCTCAAAAAAATAATGTAAAAAAAGTAAATAACCTATCAAATTATAATTCATAGTAGAATTTTAGTCACTAAGTGAATATTTAACCCTCCCTTCCACCTCCCTAAACTATATCGAGCTATGAGAGGTGCTACTTATTGAATTAACATGACCTCCAATGTCTGTTATGAAGATCGAGTTACAAAAATCATCATTTTCCAAAGTTTGAACAATTAAATTATCATACCACATTCGCATCCATCTAGTTAAGAGCTTTCAAACAATATACAATTTATCTCAATCCAGCTCTCGAATTAAAAGTTATTCCTTTATGAAGTTTTACTAATCAAATAAGGCCACATCAAAATTAGGCTACCACGTGGCACCCATGTCATTAGTGCGTGACTCTGTGGCATCCTTGGGTGGTCCACATCGTGTTGTCACACTAGAATAACCTAATTCCACATCCTTAATAGGTATCTACAAGGCCTCAACATTGCGTTTGTCAAACCCACATGGCCTTGCCACGTTAACATAAGGTGTAGGGCCACTTGGCCTTCCCATCATGTCTTGCAAGGTTTTCCTATTACATGCATTTTAGCCCCAATGGAAAGGGTTCCATGCTGGAGGCTTCCAACAAAATAATGAAGAAGTTTATAGTGAGGGAATGGTCTAGTTTCGAACCCCCACTCCCCGCCAATTAAATCACAACAAACCAAGAGGGGACCAAGGGTGAACGAGGGTCGTAGATTGACCCCAACAATGATTGCACTATCTTGAAGAAGAATGTTGAATAAGAAGGTTCCCATGGTGAAGGTTTTGATAACCCCTAGGTTAACTCACAATGGACCAAGGGGTCCCAAGAGTGAATGGGGATCATTGATCTATCCATGCTTTGATCTAAGCATAATATGAAGAGCGATGGGGGGTCTTGTTAGCTAATGACCTCAAGAGACGGAAGTCCTCTTGTCAACTACTATTTTATTTGTCACCATCACCCTCCAGAACACGTTGAAAAAATAAGAGTGCCAAAAAGAACTAGGGGATCCCAACAACTAATAGGTTTGATAGATGGAAACATTCTTGTCACTTGCAATTCTATCTACCACCACTCCCTGGCCAGGGAAGTTTGGAAAGTTGCATGCATTGACGAGTGGAAAGTGGTTTCATCGATTAACAGTCTCGATAGACAAGAAATTTCCCATCATATATCATGTCACTTCTCTGGACATTGGGGGAAATATGCAATAGGATAATTATGAGACCTAAAGTGATGCCAAGACTTAAGATCTCATGTACTCAATCAGTAGGCATAGTCGCACGATTGAAAAGTTAAGCTTGGTGTTAGGGCTATAAATATTTAGGGAGATGGTGCAATGTTATTGTGACTCCTACGAGGAGTTAAGAAAAGTTATGACAACATTTATTTGTGCATGAACGAGATTCGATCGTCTTGATTGGTAATAAAATAATTTGACATTAAGAAGCTAGATTTCCCAAGATAGCTTTGGGTCAAACTTTAATCAATGAACCTCACGGTATCAAAACCATATACAAGAGTGCATATATCATAGGATAATCAAATAACTCTTAAACCAAGTGATAACAACACTTAACTAAATCCTCATTTGACATATAGCACATGAGATAAGCTACAATACTAAATATAGGAATGAACCATTAAATTCATAAACATGTCAGATAGTTGGAAACACTTCTAATAACAAGTTAGCAGATAGGACACATACAACCATCTATATACACACACACACACACACACACACACACACACAACACACACACATATATATATATTATATATATATATTATATATATGTATAAGTAACCTGGTAGTCCATGAAGTTAAGAATCATCATACAAAACCAAGAATTCAGATAACCATAAGGACATATAAGGCAACTCATTCACCATAAACATGCAATGGATCTAACACCTTCCATGAGTAATGTGGAACCATAATTTTTCTAAAACAATTTCATCATCCACAATTCATTTATGTATAAGTTATTATATATATTTAAATCACTTGAAATGGCTAGCAACTGAAGGAGGGACTTGAACTCTCTACCCAACCATAGTCCATATACACCACAGTCCTTGTAGCTGACAAACCCTGAGCTGGATCCAAAGTCTAAGGGGATGCTTAGTTAGAGAATTCACCCAAAACTCAATTTGGGTTTTTCTCAGTTTCAAGAATCTAAATCTACTATCTAGGTGGTTTATTAGTTGTATTTTCAAAGCAAGCACTGTAGGATCTTGTAGGCCACTATTCAAGAAATTTTTTAGGCGTCCCTGCAAGCACCATAGTAGTTCAACTTCCCTTCTAGTGGTTTATTAGCCTCACAACAAGCACCCAAGTGGTTTATTAGTCCCTTTAGCAAGCACTAAGTGGTTTATCAACTTATTTAACAAGCACTTAGTGGTTTATCAACTTACTTAGTAGGCACTCATAATTCAATCGTCCATTGAGCCTTTGACTAGCCATTCAGACTTGGACAACACAGTCCAACAACCCAACACATTAATATAAGGGAAATAACCCAAATTTTAGAGAATTAAGCTAAATTGTGTCTGCCATGTTGAGTTTATGCTCCCTGCTGCTCAACATTCCAAGATTCTTTTTCTTCCATCTCTCTCCTCAATGCTCACTTTTCCTTCTCACTTTTCATTTTCCTTGAGTCCCCTCATCTCTTGCGAGGTTGTCGATCTTCCCCTTTAGTCACAATGTGGAGCATGGGAAACACATAAATTTTCATTCACCTAATTACATCCTTGCCATATGTTAGGTTGTTGCTCAGTCTATTGTGCCACCAAACACCACTCTCCCATTTCTCCACTCTCCCTCGGATGCATGTGTCCCTCTCTTCACGATAACATTTTACATTTTCATTATTTTCAAGAAAACAATTTAATACTTGTAATGTTTACATGATTGTCTTATCTGGTTGTGGTTTCCAGGTTGGGACGTTTATAGTTATGAACCCATATACAAAAACATTCGGTAGCAAGGCGGGATTCTAATAAACCAAACCCCCTTAAAGGAACACCATCCTCCATGTTTCTATAAGTAGAAAGAAAAAGAGAAAAAATGAGCTTTACAATCACAACTCTTACATATGCTTAATCATTAAATAAAAATGGGTATAATTCCCTTATTTTTTCTATCGTCTCCTAGGTTGCTTCATCGGATCCAAAGTGCTTCCATTGCACCATGACCTACTCTATTACTCAATTCCAAAGCATGGTCTTCCTCCGGTCCAAGATGCGTAATGGTTATGGTTAGGACTCTCCTTCAGTTTCGGCCTATATCACAGACTAGTCAACAATATAATTAGTGTCATGCACATATTTCTCAAGCAAGGAAATGTGAAAAACATCATGTGATTTCACTGTGGGTGGTAAGGCTAATCTATAAGCCACTGGCCCCACTCTTTCCAAAATATGAAATCCAACCAACTCGTTGATCAAATCCAACCAACTGGGTTTCCTAGAATTTAACTTGGGCTGGTCAATCAAGTATCTCAACCCTCCATGGTCTCACATCAACATAAACTTTGTCCCAAGAAAGTAGTGCCTCCACATTTTTAATGCATGCACTATTGCTACAAGTTCCAAGTTATGAGTAACATAGGTATTCCGATGTTCATTTAATTTCATTGACTCATAACAAATCACATGTCCTTCTTACATGGAGACTCCACCTAGTCCTTCCTTATAAGCATATGTACAAACCAAGAAGTCCTTTTTTGGTTTTGTTATTCTCAAAATAGGTGCACATGTTATTAATTTCTTAAGCTACTCAAAGCTACTTGCACACTCTGATGTCCATTGAAATTTGACCCCTTTCATTTGTAAGGTTGTGATTGGATGCCCAACCTTTGTAAAATTTCAAATGAACCATCACTAACATCCAACCAATCCCCTAAAGGATCTAACCCCTGTGACATTCTATGGAGTGGGCCACCCCATCATGGCCTTGATATTTTCAAGATCTACAACAACTCATTCTTTTAAAATGACATGCCCCAAGAATTGAACTTTTGTTCAGAATAATTTTTTTTTGCCAAGTTTTGAATACAACTTATGCTCCATCAACTATTGCAACACTGCTTTCAGATGTTCTTCTTATGCTTCTATGGTTCTCAAGTAAACCAGGATGTCATCCACAAAAACCAGTACAAATTTGTCCAAATATGATTTAAGGACGTTCTTCATCATGCACATAAAGGTCTAGTGCATTTGTGATCCCAAATGGCACCACTACAAACTCATAGTGTGCATATCTCATCTTGAAGGTTGTGTTGTGGATGAGTTTATCCTTAATCTAAACTTGATGGTACCGATACCTCAAATCTATTTTTGAGAAAATTGCAAGTTCTCTAAGTTGATCAAACAATTCATCAATCTCAGTAAAGAGTACTTGTTCTTTACTATGGCCTTATTCAGTTGTCGGTAATCAATTCATAGTCACAACGTGGCAACCTTCTTCTTTATGAACAATATTGGGGCTTCCGAGGGTGACACACTAGGTATAGTGTACCCCTTATCCAACATTTCTTTCAGTTACATCTTCAACTCCACTAGTTCTGGAGGACTCATATGATAGGGAGCTTTTTAGGCTGACACCAATACCAGAAGCAATTCGATGGAAAAATTGATTTCACTTCTAAGTGGTAATCCTAGTATCTCCTGCAAGAACACATCAATGAACTGCTTTAACACTGGGTGTTCTATTATTTGGTCTTTGTTTTTTTTAATTCATTTTTCACCTGGACCAAATACAAGACACACCCTCTTTTGTTGTATTTTTTTACCTGCAGTGCTCATATTTTCTGAAGTGTGACAAGATTCTTTATCCCCTGCAATATCACCTCTTTATCATCATCGTTGAGGCACTCTAACAACTTGTAGTAGTAGGCAATTTTGGTTTTATGGGCTACTAACTTGTTCATGTTGATTAGAAGGACATATGAGCCGAACGGTAAAAGGTTGAGAGTAGATGAAGTAGATATGTCACTTATTTTCATGGGGCATTATTCCACCATGTTTGTCACCCGTCTTTTGGTTCTCACGGTTAGCTAACCCAACCAGGATTTCTTATAGCTTTGTTTTGCAAAGCATATTTTTCTGCAATCTTTTGGCTAATATTTAACTAAAATTAGGACCTCGGTCAATTAAAATTGAAACAAGCTAGTTAATAATCATATATTCCATCTTGATTACTGAAGCTTGATGGTCTACATGTCTATTGTACAATGTGGCATAAATTCATGGTATATTTTGAGCCACATCATTCACTGTTGTTGCCTCTTGCACGTTGTACAACTTTGTGCCTTTTTGTTATTGCTAAGGATAATTTTTCTATCGGTGGTTCTCTCCACATGTCCAACAGTGCACAAGCCCTTTCTTGAACCCCTCAGTGTCTTCTCTTGTTGGTTTAGTGGGCGAGTTTCTATCGTCAGTAGTGCATTTTTATTGATACTCATTCTTCACAGGAGTGGTGAACTTCACGTTCGTCCCTCCTTGCTTATATCATAAAGATTTCGACCCTTTTGCTGTGAATTTGGTCTTTTCTCTCTTTTTCCAATCTTTTTAGAACTCAACTTTGTGTTTGCACTGCTCATAACATTATTTGGCTTTTCGGATAATGTCCTCTAATGTTCTTGGTTCATCAAATTCATTCATGTCTCGATGAGCTTGCGATAACCCACTGAGGTACCTTTGAATCTTCACCTTCTCATCTCTGATATATGGCACATACCACAATAACTCAAGAAATTTGTTAGTGTACTCATCAATAGTAAGTGCTCATGAAATTCTTTACTTTTGTAAGACAAGTACTTTCCATAAATATTTCTCAATATTCTTCCATCACATTTCCTTCCTAATGTTCTTAACATTTCTCAAATCCTCCCACCATATATCAACTTTTCCTTTCAAGCTGAAAAATGCTATTGTGACTTTCATGTTTTCAAAGTAGTCATGAACTTTGAAGTATTTCTTCATTCCTAACAACCAAGCTTCTACCTCTTCAACCCTTTTTATCTCTCCATCAAAGGCAAGGGGCTTTTCTTTCTTGAACTCTTCTAGCATTGAGTTTTTCTCACTTCTCCTTTGTTGATAGCGGCTTGTTGCAATATCCGATGAAGGTCATGGCTGCTTGACTCTCTTTCTAGAGTGATGAGTAAAATTTCTCCTTTCATTGTATTTTCACTTGCTTCCTTATGTCTCTTCTTTAAATTGTTGTCTTCTATTTTATGGTTTCCAATCCTTGCTTTTGGGTTTCTTATAGGTTTTGCTTAGATTTATGAATGTCTAAATAATTTACAGTTAGCACATATTGCTTCTACCTCTAAAAGTCTGATAAGCTATGGAAAATCACTGCATTCACTTCTACTTGCCTTTCTTCGCTCTAATGATATTGTTTTTGTCTCCCTTACCATTTCTCAATTTAACTCTTAAGCTCTTGAGAATATCCATCCAAATATGAAAGTTTTCCTCTAACTTATTTTCAATCTAGTTTTTTTTGTTTTTTCCTATGATAGGATATATACCATTCGGCGGCTCATTTCTTTATTTCTCATTAGAATTGTTTTCCCACATTGCTGTTAGTTAAACCAAACACGAACAAATGTATTTACTCAGTCACCTCGGTATGCTTTTAATAAACAACCTGATCACTCGCTCACACATCAAAGCATTATCAACGCTCCCAAAAAATAAACCAGCTGAGTCACTCGCTCACACATCAAAATATTATCAACGCTCCCAAAAGAGCAGGGTAGTGGACATGACATCCGAGCAGTAATTGGACAGTCATGTGATGTATATCATGAAGAGGGTATCAATTCAATATGGCGCCATTTCACCCTCTACAAATGTTCTTTCTCATTATATTACAATCTTTCGAACGCATTCAGGCCGTAGCTTGCACTATAACTTGCACTATAATCGCCTTCTGTACAATGCTTTCAGATACAGAAGAGGAAAAGTTGCGATTGCAAATTTTATTAAAATACTCCATATGCATCCTCGTCCGTAGCCCTAGATAATCTTTCCACCAAATTCTTTCGAGATCCCTCTCTACAATCCTCTGATCTGCTACTATGCTTGTAGTTATCGATTTTAGTGGCCATCTCTGTCTGTAAATTTTCGACACATTCTTGAATGTGGACGCCTTCGATTTCCTTGATGTCATCGATGGGAACGAGGCTCGCAATGAAGGGAGGTCTGGAGACGTTGTGAATGGAATCCCAGTTGACTCCCCTTCCGGCTCTTTTTCTAGCAATCTGAGAACGAAATCGCGTAATGGCATCCTGGGTGCAGCGAAATGGGGTTTCCTTCCGAGTGACCCCTTTGAAGGGCGTGTAACCGGACAGCATCTCGTAGAGCAGGATCCCCAACGCCCATCAGTCAACTGCAAATTCTTGCCCCGTTGCCCGCAACATCTCAGGAGATACGTATTCCTCTGTGCCAACGAGTGAATTCAGTCTCCCGGGGACAGTGGCCGTCGGATCAATTGCAGGCTATACGCAGGCCGGCTTTTTAACTGGAGGCATCCGTACAGTGACCGATCTTGCAAGGGGCTAGGGGTTTTGTCTTCAGTTGAAGAAAGACTCGACGCAATTTAATCGGCCGAGGCCGCGCTTTTGATGCCGACAGTGCGCTTTTGATGCCGACAGTGTGGAGGTTTGCTGTTACACCAAAATCTGTAGGGGTGGGTAAACATTACAAGTCAGTAACTACGATCTCCAGGGTGGAAATTATGGATTTTATAGAGGTGTGGTGATTTTTCCAACACCTCTCAAACACGCAACTTGGAGAAATCCAACTTGGATCCAAGCTCTGATACTATGTGGAAGTTTGCGGTTACACCAAAATCCGCAGATATTGGTAAACATTACAAGCCAGTAACTAAAATCCCCAGAGTAAGAATTATGGATTCTATAAAAGTGCAGTGATTCTTCCAACAGGTGCGGAATATGAATTCCATTGGGAAGCCGTTTCGAGGAGTGATCGACTTCGAGGCTAGAGGAGAGAACGAAATCGGTGAGCATGACATGGCCGCTGGCCTGTATCAGCACGTTCTCGGGTTTCAGTTCTCTGTACACGATCCCCAGGCTGTGCAGATGCTCCAATGCCAAAACTATCTCCGCCGCATAGAACCTCCAAATGCCAATTTACAAACATCAAAACAAAAGAACACCATAACTGGAACCCCCAATTATTCAAATTAAAAAACTCCGCCGGACCAATTATTGCCAAACACACCGAATGATGCACTCTGAAAAGGTTTTCTCCGTCTGCCTGTGCCTCAACTGTTAAGAACCCCACCGGGGTAATATTCGACGAGCCCGGCCATGATTTTCTCTGTCTGCACATGCCCGAACAAGGTAGGCAGAAAAGGATGGTCTAGGCGGGAAAGAATGTTTTTCTCAATGTGCGCTCTTCTCAGACCATCACCACCGTCCCTAGTTATGACGGACTTGCTCATGGCCTTCAGAGCCAGCGGTCTATCGCAGCCTTCCCTCTGAACCAGAAGCACAGTCCCCATGGCTCCCCTCCGAACAACCTTCACAGCCTTAAGCTCATTCAAATGCGACTTCATCAATCCCTCATGCCCAAAACTCAGGTCATCCGCTGATATGAATCCCCACGAACATTCACCCCAGAATTTACAAGTATCCTCGCAGATCTGGGATGCTGGCAATTTGTGAACAGAAAGCAGAACAACACTCCATACTATACGCGCCGGAAACAGCAATAAACAAAACCAGGATGTAGGGTAGCGAGCGGCCAATATGGTTATACAGACTTGTCGTGCACTGCAAGTCAAGAAGCAAGAACCATACGAATGGTCAAAGGCGTGGCCCTCCTATTTCTGCATACAAACGAACTGCTTTACGCAAAACTGATGGCGATGATATGGACATGAACGTAAATACCCCTTCCGGAAACTTCTATGCCAAGGAAAACTTGTCCAACAATTTCGGATAACCACACAGTACGAGGAACATGCGAAGATGTATTTGACAATTTAATAAACAAGTCTCCATCCACATGTATCCTGTGTGAACTCGAGGATCACGATTCCCATCCAAAAATAAAAGTAAATTAAAAGGTTGCACTGTCCACTTTCCTCCCAACTATATATGGAATTTCGTTGGAAAGCAGATAACCTAATTTGAACTTGCACGGCTGGTTAAATTACATAATTTCCATTAATTAATTGATACTCTCAATTGGCATCCGAGCCACTTTTTACTGCTTTTCTGGGCAAATGGATAATGCGCTATCATTCCCCAAATCAAGGCGGACCGGATTCGACCGGTCAAGTGGACGCCGGTTGAGGCCCATCCGGCAGTCGGAAATCAATTTTTTTGGACTTTGCCAATATCGAACCCAGGACTCCAGGACTCGCACAACGGAGTGTTTGGAAACTCGATGTACTAAGAGAGTTGGTAACTTGGTAGTGAATGCTTGTGATTGAATATGAGCGTACAACATTCACTCAGTCATTATGTTACTAAGGACAACTTCCACTCCTAATTCTAATGTTGCTGCTATAAATTTGCAATGCACTTCAAAGTTCTCTCATCGACTCATAAATATCTCATATGTAAAACTTTATTCGAATTTATATGCGATACTTTTCATTCATTCCATCCACCCCCTGCCTCAAAAAGATTTTCAAAATCATTTAACTTTCTCAGAAATCTAAAAAGTAATGCCTTTGTTTGAGTACCATCTGATGCAAACCCATGCATTTTGACTTCAATTTGATAAAGCATCTAATTTTGTCTTAGGGATTATGGCTTAACTTAATCATTATTATCATCTTTTGTAACCGCACAAAAATATTTCTTCTCATCAGGTGTACATATAGTAAAATTGGGTACCATCTCATATTTATTATATTATATAGTTTATATATCTCCATTAATTATTTTTTTATTTATTTAACCAGTTTAGTTATTTTTTCTTCATATAATTGGAATCTAAAATTTTTTTAGTCATTTTATAAAAATCTGGCTATATAATTTTGGATATATTTTTGATTTCTTCTTATTTAAAATGTGTTTTTGAATATATAAATAGATTCAACACTCTAGAAAACTTTTGGAGCAATGGGATTTTGCACATTATGCAATTCATATTTAAAATTCTAAAAAAAATTGGATGATTTTGGGCAAAGTTGACAAGATGAAAAATAAAAAAGCATCTATTAATTATATTATGCTATATACATAAAGTTAAAAAGAAAAGTAATATTTTACATTACAAACAAAACAATGATACAATCATTCATTGGTAGGTGGCTACTTTACCCGAAAGCATAATTTTGTTTATATTTTTGAGTTGTCTATCAAACACTATGACTAGATATTATGCATAAGCTAGTTGCCTTTAGATATTTATAATAGTATTTAAACAAAAGCAAATAAATTGACAATACACATGCAAACGATAAGACATAGTGGGGTGGAACTTGCTCCTAAGGTATCCCATATCTAGAGCTCCTAGCAATCTTTTCTTAGCTTTGAGCAACTATTTAAGGGTAGCGCACCTCCTCAAAACAAATTGGGATAGGCTAAGTGCATTTTCGCTCCCATTCCTTCCCTTCATTTTATGTGTCTTTAAAGACCTAAATGATTGAGAAGGTGATGCCAAATATGTCCTTGGACATTGCTTCAAATTTCCCCTCAAGGATTATGATTGTATGTAGGGTATCTTTTTTTTCAACCTAGCTCTTCTCTTACATGTGAATGGACCAAGTGCACAGTCCATTCCTGGACTACATCTAGACTTTGGGCTTTTGAGATACTCTTCCTCTACTTCTACACTTCCTCTTCCAACCTCTCAACTTCTTGTTTAACCTCCTTTGAGCATTGAAATTAGAATAAAATTTATGTCTCCCATGCTTCCCCACCATCTTATGATGGATGAGGAAACTCTACCAACCCTAGGTCCTTTCTTTTCCTCCCCCTACCAACGTTATGCACTTTACTTTCTAAAACAATCAATAAAGCAAAAGTCAACCTAAAAAATCATTGATGGAGGAGTAGTGTACCATACAAGGGGTAAGGTTCAATGCTCACCTACCTTGGTTCCTCCTTCACCCCAACAAAGAAAGAAATACCTACCCCACACTAGAATTGCCACATGAACTAGATAGACCAAAATGCAACCACAATAGGGGAGATTAAGCTACCTAAATGACCAAAAAAGTGAAACATGATTATCCTGGAAACCTATTTACCTAGAAAAATAGCTCATAATAAATTTGTTACTGCTGACCAAAATATATCTTATAATGGAGTCATCCAACCATTAAATAAATTATGTTACATCATAAGCCATGGTAAAATGACTCTATGACTAGGTTAATTTTTACCTTACAATCACCCCTTTAAACATGGATTAGGATTTCCTTGGGAACATAAATCATCAATAGTAAACCCATTAGTTATTGTATGAAAATGGCTCTATGACTAGTTCATTTTTACCTAACAATCCCCCTTTAAACATGGATTAGGATTTCCCTTGACCAAATCTGGCCAAACTGGGCAAGTGACCATTCACTACTCACCTCAAGGCTCTACCCCCCGTCAAAGTCTATAGATGTGGTAATTGAGATCTGTCATCCCCCCCCATCACCTATGTCTATCTCCAATCGCTAGTGGTATTTTATCAAGGATATGCATGCCTTATTAGGTCTTATAGTTGTAAAATAAATCAAACTCCATAAAAACCTTTTTTCCATTGTTTCTATCTTGACACTTATGCTACCATCCTCTCACCTTCACACACCTAGTGCTCTCGCCGGGTTGAAAATATCCTTGGTTGTGGACAATTCCAACTTTACCTCAATATCCAATTCTAACTCCCATGATAACTCTACATAATCAGGCTCATACTCTTTTATGTGCATGGTAAATTTTGATTCTAGTCCTTCTAAATATTTCTTCTGTTAAAACCCTAACTCTATACTCTAGTAGCTATGTCATGAGGCAGTCCCTTTTTCTTCATCATCTTCTACAAAAAAAAAGTAATGTTTCTCTCATATTAAAGGAAAGAACATAAGTGTGAGAGAAAAGAATCAATAACCAAAAACAATAAAACATCGTAGCAACAAAACACCATGATTATCCTAGAAACCCTAAACTAGGAAAGGAAACCTATAAGAAATTTACTACTCTTGTTCAAAAGGAATTTTACAATGGAGTCATCAAGCCATTAAATAGTCTATATTACATCAAAATACCATGGGAAAAACCATGGATACCAAAACCTTGGCTTATAAATCTATAGTAGTAAACCAATTACTTACTGTATCCAATACAAATGACTCTGACCAAGTCAAGTTTAACCTAACACTACTATAGTAGAGCATCAAGGATGAGGAAGGAAGACATATTGAAGGCATATTCCCAGGGATGAGGAAGGAAGACATATTGAAGACATATTCCCCTGATTGTACTTTATCTCGCCTCTCACTAACAAGCTTGGGAAAGTGTGCATCACTATCACTGATGGAATTTAATGGGCAAATTTCCCATCACGAGGTGATTTTCCAATAAAATATAATGAAAAAAAGTCTCTACCCATCAATATTCGTTGTTAAAATAGTCAAAACGAGCATTAGCCAAATTTAATGTGTATTTTATATTTGAAACAATTAACCCAAGAAAAAGTTGTTTCTTCATTCCTTAAAAGAATCCCATATCTCCTTCTATCATTTCCTTAATAATTATTCCTAATTCACACTCCATTTAAACTATACCTTTCATTATCCCTCGTGGCGAATACCACTCTCTATCTATTTCATGCATCCTTTCATCGCCCCCACTTTTCCCTCTCATTTACACCAGTTAAACAGCACTTGAATTGACTGTTATAATGATAAGGATAGTAGTTGATTGGAGTGGTGATCACTAAGGCATATATGGTCTATCATCCATTAACATTTCATTTAATTTTCTTAATAATTTTTTTTTTTAAATATTTTTTTTAATGATGCGATTTTAAACCTTATTTCCCAGCGTGAAAGGATATTTGTTTGTAAATATTTTGGTAAACTCTTTTTATTTAAAGATATAATTGCGTTGCAAAAGTTTGTAGCCATCAAATTGTTAACATTTGGTAAGAGTTAAAAATTCGCTAACATTTGAGAAGAGTTAAAAATTACACTTTCTTCATTTGACCAAGTTATCATTTTATTACTATATGTGGTCAGCAGTTCCGTAAGTGCCCCACTTTACCATGCACAACACACACGCCAACTTTATCGTGCAATTAGATAACCTTTTAGTGGGTCAATTATTGTTTCAATATAACCTTTTAGAAATGCCAAATTCTAATAAAACATTCACAAGATGAAACTCACTTAATTATGCATATTTTATATTTAATAATTCATTTTATGTGCAATAATTCTTTTGTTATCTCTCGTTTGGGGGGCAATTTTGTTATAAATTATGTTTTTTTAAATATTTTTTTTCATTGAAATTGAGTAAGAATTTTTGGAATTTGCACATACTTTTTACCATTTATCTATTAGAGGGTTTTGATGGCGTTAAATCTATTTATATATTCAAAAATGTGATTTAACAAATGAGAAATAATAATCATATGAAAAAGCGGATCACTAGATTCTATCTAACAAAATTAAAAGGTAGAATAGTTAGAGGCCACTATTATATACATAGTAAAACATTAACTAATGAATTGATTATAGGAATATGAAGTATTTTTTTATTAATTATGGGAAAATGTAATTTATTGGAGTGACTCATATTAGGCATGCCATCAAATATGTTGATCGGTGAAAACAACAGTCAAATTGCCTTGGCGGTTTGTTTCATCTACCAATAGGAAGTTATTGTGCTATCCAACTACTCTAAAACTATTGTTTATATGTAGCATGTTCCTGAATAAATGAGATGTATGTCAATCCCACAAATATCGAGTGATAAATCAAACCTTGCCCTATGTAAATTTTAGAGTGTAAATTTGTTTGATTCATTCTCTACAATTTTAGCACTTATTTGCAGGCTTAGTACAACAAATGGCATTCAAGGCATGACTTCATGTTGGTTGGGGCGACCATATTGTGTAGCCTTGAAGGTTTTTTTGGGTTGCCTTCCTACTCGAATAAGGAGGTGATGCTAAGATCTCTGGACAATTTTCTTCCTCAGAAGGAGTTTTATTTATACTATAACAAAAGGAAATTAGATTATGAGATCAAGTATCGTTAGTTGATATGCATGGGAACCTAATTTCTTTGGTTATGGTTGCCATAAATTTGATAAATATGATCTTGAGATGAAGAAAAGAAATCTATGAGGACTCCACATAAGTGTTGTGTTGACAAATTGTGATGTTGTTGAGCATGAGTATTTGCATTAGCTGCTAACCGATTTTACTAACACAAGACATAAAAAAGTGGATAGGTTATTTGTAGAGGAGAATGGCTTGATATCTATGGCCTTTGTGGTTTGTGGACAAACTAAGGGGTTGGAATGAAGGGTGGACTATATCGTTGGGCTCGGTGTGTGACATTAGTTGATGTTGACCAAAGAGTGTGTTGAGTTGAGTATTAGGGTGACAATTTTTGAACTGAGTATATTGATAACTTTGGTGGTCATGGGTAGTGACCTGAACTTTATATTCTTTTGTATGTAAATACGTTTTAGGTCCTAACTTCAATGTTTTGTTGTAAACTTGGAGTTTTGGAAAAAATTTAGTGTTTTCCTTTTGAACAAGAGAGACCACTTTGTATGTCTATTTTTTGGACCAACTTAGCACTAGCCTGAGTTGTAAGAGTCCAAAGGAGTTTGTGTGTGGAAAATGGAAAAGATAATGAGTAAAAAGTTTGAGGTGGAGGAATAAAATGGAAAGATTAACTTTGGGTTGTGGAAGCCCAGGATGTGAGATTTGTTGGTGCAACAAGGATGCACAAAGCCTTGGATGACAAGAGAAAGAAACTAGTGGATATGTTTGATAAAGACTCAAAAGATTTGGATGAGAGAGCCCTCAACATTTTTCATTTCTTCTTGGAAGATTATGTCCTTTTCAATACTATTGGAGAGCCTAAAATACCTTCCAACTTATGGAGCAGACTGGAGGGCCTCGATATGATGAAATCTTTCACAAGACAAAACTACATGACGACAAAACTACCCAATATATGGTTGAAGCAATATACCTAAATTGCTAATCATTTGAATGTTTTCAATACACTTATATTCGAGTTAACTATCATGGATGTAAGGATTGACAAGAAAGATAAGGAAGTGGTGTTATTATGTTTCTTTCTTGAATCTTGGGATCATATAGTCACTTCCATTGGCTTTAGTACAACTGAATCTCTTGACTATGATTCTATTGTAGGAGCATTATTATTTAAGGAAGTGCAGAGAAAATCTAGTATAGAAACTTCCACACCAAAAACAATAGTGGATAGAGTTTGATCCAAAGAGAAAGGGGATATTTCAAGAGGTACATTAAAATATTTGTCAAATGGCAAGAAGGCTAAGTTAAAATGTTGATATTGTAGAAATACTAGGCATATTAAGAAAGATTGTTGGAAGAGATAAGAATCCAAGGAACACTCCAAGATGGAAGCAAATCCAGTTCAGATAGTTTTAGATATGGTTGATGAAGTTCTATCTATCTTTAATGATTTCAAATATCCTAAATAATGATTTAGATTTTGGTCCTTCACACCTTACATTTCCACATAAGAGTTGGTTTTCCTCTTATCAAACTAATTATGGTGATTCTATTCTTATCGGGAACAATGTGTCTTGTAAGACTGTTGGGGTTGGAGAATTAATATTAAAATTTTTGATGGTGTTGCAAGGAAGTTAATAGAGGTAAGGCATTTACTTGAACTTAAAAATAATTTAATTACTTTGAGAGCCTTGGGTTTCGAAGGTTACATGTTTACAAGTCAAGGTGGAGCATAAAAAGTATCTAGGGGCATGTTGTTGGTTGTGAAGGCTTCACCTATAGTGAAACTTTACAATTTTGAAAGAGATACCCAAATAAAGAAAATTTATTGGCATATAAATAAATATAGTTGGTACAAATCGAAGCAATTGTTTAAGATCGTAAGAGAAGATGTGCTTGCTAGATTAGGAATTTATTCTATGGTCTAAAATAATTTCATAGGGAATTGTACAAGCAATTTGATTCCTTCATGGTGAGACCAAATATTACTAGAAGTGACGATGACCATGTGTTTCAAAAGTTTGATGGAATATTTATTATATTGTTTCTATATGTCGAGGTGAATGCATGAAGATGGTTTTTGATCCAATGTACAAATTTGTAGTTTTTTCTCCATCCGATCTTGTTTTTGATCCAATGTGGAGGCAAGGTATGTTAGGTATACCTTTTATGAATCGTTTGTCTTACTAATATTTTTCTCAAAAATATTAGTGTCATATAATATGTCAATTTTCCATTAAATTAAACGCTTTCCCTTGCAGTTTTTTTCACATATTAAGAAGTATGCATGTGCTCATGCGAAATAACTTAGTTTAAAATGTATAATTTCACACACACACACACACCACACACACACACACACACACACACACACACACACACACACACACACACACAACACACACACACACACAAGCATGATCTGCACATAGAGCATTAAAGAATTCATATTGAAACTTTATTTTTTTATGAAAAATTATATTTTTTTATTATTTTTCGAAGTTGGTGAATTAATATTTGAATTGCATATTTAAAATACATATGTTCATGCATGCTTTTTTTCTACTATTTTAATAAATTAAAACCAAGAGCACCCTTTTGAAGAGGACTCGTAAATGAAGTGAATGCAATTTTTTTTTTTTTGTATATTTTTTTTATTGATTTTTCATTCAATTGCTTCGAATTTGTCAAAAAAATTTCAAGCATAAGGTTTAAAATAAATTAGATTAAAAATAACATATGAATTTGAAAATGTCAAACTCATATTCCATTGGATAGAGGATTCATGCATGAATCCAATGTGGTCAACTCCACCACCTAAGGAAAAATATTGCCTTAAGTTTTCCATGCTATAAGATGGTTTTGAAAAGAATTATGTAAAAGGGGAGTTAAAACTTTGTTTTTTGGCCCTCGTCAATTCCATCGAGTAGTTAAAAACCTCGATCGAGATATTTATGTAAAATTATAAATAGATCAATTGAGGGTTTAACAAACCATCGATTAAGCTACGTCTAGCATGGTTAAAGAAAATCTCTTAGTTGAGAAAACTCTCGATTGAGCCGTTGTTTTCTTGAGCAACAACCCATTATGAGTGAAGAAATTGATTGATTTATAGCTCAATCAAGCTCTTTTAGCAAATCATAAGGCAAGGAAACAAAGAACATAACCATGCCTAAATAATCTAGTCTGCCATGAAAAGAATAAGTTATGATATTTTTTGCGTAAATCACAGGTATATGAATCATAGACATTGATATATTTTATTCTATTCATTGACATCATATCTGCTTGTGATAGAATCAGGTTGAGGACCTCACTTAGAGAACTTACATTAAAATTATTCTTGGCGCTAGAAAGTCAAGAGTCCAATCAGTAAAGAGTCTAGTCCATATGCCCTACACCTTCTTTTAGAAGTAAATAAGTAGTAAGCCATAAATCTAAGAAATTCCACCCCCTCCCCTGAAATTTCTTTCTTTCTTCGAGTGAAGCCTTTCAAATATTCTCCAATTGATTTTCCAACAAACAGTTGAATTAATAATAACCTCTAGCCACTTTCTCCTGGTCCAGATAACATAGAATACATCACAATTTATAATACTATGTAGCATAGATTATATGATTTAGATTAAAGAGATACTCCATAGATTAAGATACTTGGTAAATATAGGAAATTCACCATTATAGTTATTTATAGTAATAGTCTATTGAAGAGAAAGAATGTCATTTTATCATTTTTGTTGACTTGGTTATAGTCGAACCCAAGAGATATAAATATCTTTCTTTCTCAACTATCTAGTTCAAGTTGTAGTAGAAGGCCAATAAAATATATGATAATCAATACTTGGGTGTGTGGGAGATTTGGAGTGGACTTACGATGCTTCAGCCCATTGAATGCTTGGATTTCACTTTAGTCGGTGGAATGTGAACCCTCCCCAATCGTGTCCCACCATCGAGTGCAGAAAGAAGTTGTAGTTTCCATTAGCATAGCTTTGCAGTTGCCATCAATCAAAGTGTGGGTTTCAGATTGATAAAATTTAAAAGAGGCTCGATTGAACCCTTTATTTTTATAATTTTAACAATTTAAAAGAGCTTGATCAAGCATATAGCTCAACTGAGCTACTGTTTCAAATATCATGTAAAAGGTCACTCGATGGATAATCTAAGTAACCATAGGTTACATAGAGCTCGATCGAGGGTTTATTTTATAGCTCAATCAGACAATATTTAAGATCTCAAATATCTTAATTGAGGGTTAAAATATTGCTCGATCGAGCACTTAAAAAATGATTGAACGAGTTTTGTTTCTCCAGATTACCCCCTAGTGTTTTCCAAAATGTGTAACCCACCTTCGTGGGTTCGTCTGTTTACAATATGCTTGTTGCATACATGGTTGATATCAACAGTTTAATCCTTATTTGACTAGGACTTTTGTTATGAAGTATATATGATATATAAAAAAATATATTGGGAATTCAAATATAGGAGATAAAAAAATGGCCACGATTAGTTATCATAGTAGAAGTACATCGAATGTGGAACCTATAAATATTCCTTTTGCTTCCCATTTTAATATTTCTTCAAGGATATGTCATAATAGCAAAGAATAAAATGAATATATGTCCTGTGTACCATATGCTATAACAATATGATATTTAAAATATGTGATGAAATACTTCACATGTAGTTGTTATTATTGGCAGATACATGGAAAATCCAGGTACAGATCAATGGGTAGTAGTGAGATAATGGGTGCTTTGGTATCTTAGAGGCACATGTTCTCATTGCATCATCTTTGATCGAGGAGGAGTATATCTTGAGAAGAGTCTTACTCAAGAAAGTTGTTAAGAATATGTACTTCCCTTGGCTTATAGGAAAGGATATGAATGGGATTGGGAAAGGAAATTGTTGTCAATGTGGAGATTATTGAGGTGTGACAACAAATATCGAACTATCCTAGTGGTTTGTTTCTTTTTCCAGTACGAAATTACAGTGCTTAGATATCCAACTTTTCTAGAAAAATTTTGTTTATGTAGTTTATTCCTGAGTAAATTAGAAGTATGTAGATCCCTCAAATTTTAAGTAATGAAGCAAACATTTCCCTATGTAAATTTTTGAGTGAAAATTTATTTTATTCGTTATATGCAATTTTAGCACTTGTTTTCAAGATCGGTACAACAAAATCTACTTATTAAAACTATAAACTAAGAGTATAACCAATAGTTTGTAAGCTAGATATACCAATAACGTGTCACTTAGTAAGGGCCAAGGCATCCTAAAGCCATGGGGACTTCACTCAATGAACCTTTGACATAGCATGTGCATTCATGACATACTAAAAATTACCCTTAATTTGATTACATATTGGAAAATACCTCTAACTTTATTTAACCCCCTACCAATACGAACCTAATACACCCTCCCAATTAAAAAAAAAAAAAACCCTAACTTCACTACATATTTTAGGTATCTATTTTTTCATTAACATTTTTTATACCCCTTTATATTTTTTCATTAAATTTGAGCTCCGTTTTTTATACACAACATATGAAAATCCTTTACACCCTATTATATGCTCAATATATTGTCATTTTTCCTCAATATATATCCCCCTAGTATGAACACATGTGGTATGGTATTGCTCCCCTAGTGAGGCACCCGTGCCTAAGGCACACTAGGGTGGACCTTTATCCCTAGGGTCCACTATTCTAGCATTACCATAACAAGCAAACATATCACTTATGAGAATTGAATGAAAATAGAGAGGAGAACAAACAAAATGGGAGGAGAACAAATAATTTATTTAAACACTTGAACTATAAAACCTAGATGAAAATATGAAATATATCAATAGTGAAAAATATTGATTAGTTGTAAGCGTATGTAATCAAGTGTTCAATTCCTAAGTATGTATATATCTTATACCTTATTTTAAATAGATCATGTTAAATGTAAATTTAATAATTGAGATAAGGCTTCATCATTTAAATGTTTTAAAAAGAAAATGGAAAGTTTTTTGTTGTAGTTTGAAATTCGACATTATATTATTCTAAAAATGGAGTACATAGAGTTTTCATTGGTGATCAATGCTGCCCCGCAGGGAAACCCGCGCACGAGCACCAATTTAGAGTCCTCAAATTACAGATACTATGCTTGACTAGAGTTTCTTTCAAAACTATATATAGGTTTGAGCATCGATTATGTTAATTTTTCTTAGGATATATTGTTATTGCTTTGATAATTGCATTTCTTCATTAACACATTAAGTTTACCCCATAACATCGTAACATTAATAATATTTACATCATTAATCAATAGCATATGTGACTATGTAGAAATAAAAATATCAGCATCATCAATGCAACATAACATAAAGGAAAAATAGAAGAAAAACATTCACACATAGAGACACTAGGATTGGTCAGAAATGAGGGAAAAACATAATGGGGAAAACCCTTCCAAATTATTATTCTTATTAGATCGTCATCAAATGATTTAGAAAAAGAGAGTACAATGATCCATATCTTCATCCATACAACTATCCATCTTAAAAAACTACACAATATTTATGAAATGAACCCAACAATGGTTATACTCAAAAGTTTGATTTTGAAGCTTGTAATGAACTGTCTCTGTCTACGGTCAACTATTGAACACTATAGTCACTATGAAAAATATTTCGAAAACTGAAATTTCATCATTTAGGTCCTGATTG
This sequence comes from Pinus taeda, assembly GCA_000404065.3. Taxonomy (NCBI): domain Eukaryota; kingdom Viridiplantae; phylum Streptophyta; class Pinopsida; order Pinales; family Pinaceae; genus Pinus; species Pinus taeda. The sequence continues at coordinate 340,735 of APFE031148608.1, read as the reverse complement.
CATGAAGGAGGAGTCATGCATGTGACTGGGAAGCTTCCAATCACTCTCTATGGCATACACGCGAGTTACTGCAGTCTGCAACTGAGATTCTGAAACCCTAGATGTCAGTTACACGTAAGACGCGTTGTGCGTGCGACTAGGATGCTTAGATAACATAGATGAGCCTGGTAGTGAGCGACTGTAATCGATATCTCTCTTTCCTATTCTTGTGATTGAGGCCCAAAACCCTAAAACATAAATGCGAGCTTTAAACCTTACAATTTCATCTTCGAGCGAACCTAATCCTCCATGAACGAGCGTGAGACCTGTGCGAGCCAAAAACAAGTATAGAATAGTTTCTCATCGTGATGATTAAATGAAGTAGAGGTCACTGGTAGTTATATCCTTCCAAGGGTGTCCATTTTTCTTTAGGGCTGACCTTATCAAATATGCACATGTGGGATTTTCTTCATAAGTACACATTCCCTTGTCCATTTTGAGTGATATTTAGGTTGATTTTGGTCCTCGAAAAAAGAGGAATTCAATGAAATAATAATATAGATCAAATTATCTTCCAAAAGTGGAATTTTACCATAATTTCATATTTTAATACTCCCTCTCAACTAGGGAGAATTCCACCTGCATCATGTTTCGTGTATCACATCATCAAATCATATCCAATCACATGTATCTCATAATAATGTATCATCGTCGTTAATCTCGATTCATCTCTTGATTATTCCTTCTTATATCTTGATTGTCTATGCTAATATGTTGAACATTATCAAATCTAATAAGAAGAAGAATTTGACATTCAAGGGGAGCTCAATCTACCACCCTCTATCCATTTGGGAGCCACTGCTACCACCTAGAATCTATGTTATCAAGAATATGATCAGGGAGCACATCTCAACCTTGAATCACATCTAAGAGCATATCTCAACCCAAAATCTCATGTGGGAGCTAAACATTTACGACCCCATATCAAGCAATAGGTGATATATGGGAGCTACTACTCAACCCATCCTATTTCCTACTGATATTCCCAACAATGACCCTCAAAATTCATGTGGTAGAACATATGCATCATAACCAGCTTGGGTTGTACACCATAAGTACACTCTCAAGCCATTGGCCAGACGGGGAGTGGTATTGTTAATAAGGCCAGCTTGTGGGTATGATTCCAACTGGGGTATACTATGCAAAGACAAAGATAGGGGGGAAACATCTCCGATCCTATGGGTGACATTACGGGAGCAACATCTATGACCCTATTTCCCAAAGATGCCTCAACCCGAGGAGCCTTCCATCACATTTACACACCCCGGGAGATCATACTGGTGGGGGAAGAGTTGGCTCAGTGTTCTCGATCAATGATGATCTCTATAAATCATCAACATATTATCATGCTCATATATGGTAGTCATCATGTCTCAATAGCAGTTGTCTCCTGTTCATATAGGAAATCAAATCAAATATCATATTAGAACAAAATATACATGTCATAAAAAGGATACCATAGTCATCCTCCCTCTCGAGGATGTTCCAACCACAAGCCTAAGCTTGTCTTGTACAAAAACACTGTCTCAATGAAGGTATCTCATTCCCGATTATATATATGGGATTCTCTTCCAAATGGTTCCCAATATTTTTCATTGCAATGTATCCATGTTATATCCAGAACCTGCTGAAAAATCTATCAAAAGGATTTCTTTATGCTTATCTCATAGCTATTCATGTTAGCAACATCGTACTCAACCTCGGTCATGCTTAAAGCTACAGACATGTCATCCAAAAAGATCATGGAAAATATCATATGAAGGCAACACTCAAATATTCTCATTTAATCAATAACGATCAATACATCTAAGTATTCACATGTCACAGTGTTATGTGGAATTTTGTATCTAAGGATAAACCCAATTTCCCTAGATGGGTAGTTACATCTAGAAAAATAGATTTAAAGCGCTTAACCTTTTTATATAGAAGATAAATAAGACAAGGGAACTACTTGTTATCTTTCACTTTCCCTTTGTCTCCTTTGTTTGGCTCCCATCACTCCTTCTCGAACTTAACTCGCTCGACAAGTACCTGCAATCATAAACAGAGGACAAAAACTAATCAAAGCAAGAGATTTATCTACTATAAGCAAATGGAATCGAAAGCATTTACACATATAATCATCACATATAGAGAAAATAATATGGGAAAAGGTTTAAACAACTTTATTAAGTAGAAGGAAGAATTACAACCAAGAAGTCCGATCCATTGTCACTCTTCCAAATTGGGTTCCAACCAACATCAAATAAAAATCACATCACTTTAGTAGCATAACAATACTTGTTTATAATCTCAAACCTCACACCAACAATATCTCCTTACAAACTCTCAAAGTCCAGCCCTTGATCACTTAGATGAGTGCTCAATTTATAGGAGAATGGAGGAGGTTTGGTCATAAATGAGGGTATTGAATGGCCTTCCAAACTTAGAGTTAGTTTCCATGGAGGAAGGGATGAGAGGATAGGAGGTAACTTAACTCACTCCTCATCCATTTTCGAGCTCATAGGAGATGATAAGTGTGGGAATCTTCTAAAAATCTTCAGAAGATAAGAATATTCCCAGAACCCTATGTGAATTTCGCTCAATCTCGCCCAATGCAGGTCAAAGTGGGCCTAAGTGCACTGAAATGCACCCTTACATCGGCCTACCTACATTGCAATGCACCCTTTCATGGGCCTAGCTGCGCTAGTCCTTCTAGAGGTAATTTCAGGATGTCTTCAAGCCATGAAACTGTCAGGGAAGGAGGCATTCAAAGTGTTGACTTGTCTAGGGCATGTAGCAACTGAATTAGGGTTTGATGAGCCCTAATGGTATTGACCTGAATGATGGGAGTGATGTGCCCAAGTGGATCTGTAACACACTGGAAGAGACCAAGAAAAGATATTCCCGTGCAAGTACCACGAAGGGTGCTTAGTGACAAGTCAATGTGAATGAAGCAAATCAATCATGAATTCATTCAGGTTCTATGCACATCATACACACACACACACACACACACACACACACACACACACACACACGATTGTTCAAAATGGAACATCAATGCTTCAACCAACTGTCGGATGCCAAGTCAAGTTCAACAATATCTCTTCACAACATCTTGAAATTAAACTGAAGTGTCCAAGGATTTGTATTTCCACTTTTCAAAAGCACTTCAATAGCTTTGCAATATAGATTTTATTTTCCCAATTTCAGAAATTGATTCACCATGTCATGATTCATTATTTTGAGCTTCAAAAGCCATCTCCCTCTTACTTTGATCGTCAAAGCCTCATTTGTAAAGAATGGACCATCATTATATAAAACCAAAATCAAATACATACCTTGGACCACTTTTGAGGTAGAGTTTTTGGATCGACACATCATTGTGGTTGTTGAAAACGCAACAAGAAAATCCTGATTTAATTTTACCTTGAATTACATTAGGAGAAAAAAATGTAATTCCACATCATAAGACAACTTGTACGAGTTAACTAAGTTAATTTAACTTAGCAGGTTCATTTAATTCGAGTGTAGAGTGGATCCTACTTTATAGGAGCCCTGATTGAGTTTATTTTGAGTTGTAATTAATTAATTCAATTTAATTGAGTTAAAGTGAGTTAAACTAGTTCCAAATGATGGAGGAGCTAGTACAAGGTCTAACAATGGGGTGTTGTTACATGTGTTCGACCAGTTAGTTGATAATTAAACGATAAATAACTCATACATGTTAGATATGAGAGTTACCTAGTTGATATTGGAGTTCAAGGGAAATCTACTATCAGTTATATAATCATCCAAATTGTATAGTTGGTGCATGTAGTCAGAGGAAGGCCTATGATCGATTGCACAATTCCAATTGAGGAATTTCACTAATTAATAGGGGTTAATTCCCAAGGAAACAACACAACAAAATAGGGAATTGGGCAAGACGAAAATTGGTTAAGTATTGGCCTAGGCTTGTCTAGGAAGTAGTGAGACATATAGAGATAGTGGAGAGGTTGCTCAGGCTTGAGAAAAGCATTGTTATCCTCTCGTATTTTCCAGACTAATGTAATATACATATAACAGGGGTTTTTAGCTATGGATTTCCACAGGAATTCAGTGTGTAATGTGTTGATTGAATTCTTTCTCTTGTATGCTTAGTGATTTCTCGATTAATTAATTGTTTCCACTGATGAGTAGAGTATATTCAAGTCTTTTGTTTTAGAAAATTACATAAGAAGTTTGAATCTACAAGGAATTTCTACATGGTATCATAGCAAAAATCACACTAGAAGAGAATAATACGAGTTTGTCTTGCAGGTGAAATCAAATTTGTAGGATCATTTTTGAGAGCCAGTAGGATGTCATTCTATGGATTGAGACTTGAGTATGCCCTTGAGGGTAGGTTGAATTATATTGCTTGGAAGGATAAGATGGAGGCAGTGTTTGAAGACAACACACTGAAGGAATTCATAGCCAATGACATTCCTAAGCCTTCAACAACAGATGCTCAAGATCTAGCAGAGTGGAATAAAGTGTTGAAAATAAAAAACAAGAAATGCTAAAAATAACATTCAGAATATTCCAATTTTGATTTGTCCTTGAATTAAAATTCTAGTTTAGTCTCACCGACTGCTTGGAAAATACTTAATTAATTCATCTTGAGTTAATTAGTTGGAGAAATTCAAGCTAGAAGTCTTTGTGAAGTCATGCAACAATTATCCCTTATATTAAGGAGATTATCCCTTAATTAAGGAGATAAGGATGAGTTGTACTTGAGTTGTAATTAGTTAGCTCAGTTAACTGAGTTATGTCTAGTTAAATTAGTTCCAAATTGTCTGAGGAACTAATTGTGAGTTCAGTCAGTTAATGCATGCATGCATCCAACTAGTGTACTACAGATAACTGAAGATTCTCTCAGCAGTAATTCATGCATGTCTATTCAGAGAAAGACCTAGTTGAGATTAAAGACAGGGACATTGTACTATCAGTTGCATGAGTTTTCCCATAAAGGAAACTCATCCATGCAGAAGGAACAAGGTTCCTTGAGGATTGCACAATTTTACAGGGTGTGAGATCAATGTGAGTGATCAGTGTTACACTTGGTAACAACTGGATCACCTAGAGAAACAATGCAAGAAAATAGGAGGCTTTGAGGGTAGAGGAGAAGGTTTGTGAGAAGCCTTGTTTGCCTGTGAGCATCCAGGAGGATTGTACTGAGAGCTAGTTAGCTGTGGGAGCTAAAGCTTTATGTAATCTTGATGTATTTCCACCTTGTATGATAATACAGATAGTGGGTTTTTTAGCTGAGGCTTTCCCTAGAGAATTTTCTGTGTTTCATGTGTATTGATTCTTCTTCTTTGTTATATGTGTTCTACTTGATCTTGCTCAAATCGAATAAGCTTTCGCAAGTTTGATTGTAGAAGTAGATTAAGTATTTTGCTTTAGTTATATTGCATAATTAGGTTAATATACAGTCAAAATTTCTACATGGTATCAAAACAAAGGTGATTGAAACTGTGAATAGTATAATGAGAAGGGAAATTTGAAGTTTGAAGTTCGGGATTGAAGGTACAAATTGAATTCATCTCATACTTGAGGTTGGTCAATGTCATTCTACGGCTTGAGACTTGAGTATGCCTTGGATGGAAGCTCGAATTACATAGCATGGAAAGATCTCATGGAAGCTGTATTAGAAGAAAATAGTTTGAAGGATTTCATTGATTAAGAAATCCCAAATCTAGGTTCAACTAATGCACAAGAGTTGGCTGAATGGAAGAAGTGTGTGGCGCGGGAGAGATGGATCATCCTCGAGGGAGTTCAAGACCATATTGTCTCGCGTCTCCATGGGAAGGAGACTCTGTTTTCAATGTGGAAGACATTGAAGGACCTATATTAGAACAGTAGTGACTAGAGGAGATTTTCGCTCAAGGATAAGCTTCGAAGAATCAAGATGGAGAATGACGATACTATTTCCACATATCTGAACAAGCTCACCACCTATAGAGATGAGCTTGGAAGTGTGGGAATAACTACCTCTGATGATGATATGGCGAGACTCTCTCTCCTTGGTCTTCCTAAGAGCTGGCATAGCTACCAGGACTCAATGAATGGAAGAGAGAAACTGCGGATCGGGAACGACTGTGGTTGGATTTGATGTAGGAGGAAATCAAGAGGAGAACCAAGGATGGTTCTTCATCTAAGCATGATGATGAAGAAAATCTAGCCTTAGCAAGTAAGACAAGGAAAGGGAAAGGGAAAGCTTCCCATTCCAAATCGAGTTCTTCTCATGGTGGGAAGAAGATTGACAAATCTAAAGTGCGACACTTTACTTGTCATGAGGTGGGCCATTATGCAACTAATTGTCCATTGAAGAAGTCCAAGAAGGGATCCTTGGAAGGATATGAAGGTGAGGCATTGGTCTCTTAGTTTGAAATGGACTTCACCCTCATCACATACGTGGTGTCTTCAATGATGGGTTGTGGTTGGTTTATTGATAGTGGACCTCATTCCACATGATCGACGATAAAAGTTTATTTAGTACCTTGGAGGAGAAAGACCTCAAGATCCTCATAGAGATGGGTGACAATGAAAGATATAATGTTTCAGGAGTGGGCATGGTTGCTTTTTAGAGAGAGCATGGAGCTCTTATCACCTTGACAGATGTGAAGTATGTGCCTGGATTGAAGAAGAACTTGGCATCAATCGCGATGTTGGAGGAAAAAGGCTACGATGTTGTCTTCTGTAAGGGAAAGGTTTTCCTTAGACACATCACCACGGGACATGTGAAACATATAAGTTCACGGGTATAGAACCTATATGCTCTTGAGGTTCTAGATGCATGCAAATCCTTGAGGAGAAAGGCTAATGTTAGAGACTTGGTGGTTAAGAGGGAGAGTAAATTACCTCTCAGCATGCAGCCCCAGAAGAAGTCTAAGACAATTGTGGAGGAGCCATAATTGGAGACGCTGAGAGGAGACCGAGTGGAGGCATCCACTCATGCAGAGACCTCTAGTAGGGGGAAATTTCGAGCCAAGTGGGTAGAGGGATCACATGCAGCCATACCTCTAGGTGTGAGGTGGGGCGATGTGAAGTGATAGTCCCAAGAAGGCTGAAATTGGGCAGGGTTCATTGAGAGGTTTTATCTCATTGATCATACCTTGCTACGGGAGCCCAAAGTACATAGTAGCAGGAGGAATTAGTGGGATTGATGCTGTCATAGATCAAAGTGATAGAGGCTAGAGTAGTCTGACACTGAAGAAAGCAAAGAAGGATTGAAAACAGTGTAGAAAGGTTGAGTCAGCAGAAGCGCAGACTTTTCAGTTGATAGAAGCAATAGTAGTTAGAGACTTTGATGACAGAGGCATCATGTTGATTCAGGTTGGATTTTTTTTTTTGTTTCTAGAGTGGCTGGAACAACAACACTTGAGAGAAGTGTTGCATGTAGAACATTCCAAAGGTTCAGGATCGGGATCGAGTTGAATTCCTTTCTTGTTGAGAGGGAGTGTTGAAAATAGTAGCAAGAAATGCTAAAAATGGAAATGCTAAAGATAACATTCAAAATATTCCATTTTGATTTGTCCTTGAATTAAAATTCGAATTTAGTCTGACCAGCTACTTGGAAAATAATTAATTAATTCATCTTGAGTTAATTAGTTGGAGAAATTCAAGCTAGAAATCTTTATGAATTCATGCAACAGTTATCCCTTAAATTAAGGATATTATCCCTTAATTAAGGAGATAAGGATGAGTTATATTTGAGTTGTAATTAGTTAGTTCAGTTAACTGAGTTATGTCCAGTTAAATTAGTTCCAAACTATTTAATGAACTAATTGTGAGTTCAGTTAGTTAATGCATGCATGCATCCAACTAGTGTACTCTAGATAACTGAAGGTTCTCTCATAAGTAACACATGCATGTCTATTCAGAGAAAGGCCGAGTTGAGATTAAAGATGGGGACATTGTACTATCAGTTGCATGAGTTTTCCTATAAAGGAAACTCATCCACGCAGAAGGAACAAGGTTCCCTGAGGATTGCGCAGTTTTACAGGGTGTAAGATTAGTGTGAGTGATCACTGTTACACTTGGTAACAACTGGATCACCCAGAGAAACATCGCAAGGAAATAGGAGGCTTGGAGGGTAGAGGAGAAGGTTTATGAGAAGCCTTGTTTGCTTGTGAGCATCTAGGAGGATTAAACTGAAAGCTGGTTAGCTTTGGGAGCTAAATCTTTATGTAATCTTGATGTATTTCCACCTTGTATGATAATACAAATAGCGGGGTTTTTAGCTGAGGCTTTCCCTAGAGTATTTTCTGTGTTTCATGTGTATTGATTCTTCTTCTCTGTGATATGTGTTTTTCTTGATCTTGCTCAAATTGATTAATATTTTGCAAGTTTCATTGTAGAAGTAGATTAAGTATTTTGCTTTAGTTATATTGCATAATCAGGTTAATCTACAGTCAGAATTTCCACAGAAAGGTGTGGAAAAGGCGAGGAAGATCATACTAGAAGGAGTTAGAGATCATATTGTATCAAATAGACATGGTAAGGATACACCATATGCAATGTGGAAAGCCTTGATAGACTTGTTTTAGAACAATAGTGACCACAGGAAGATAACACTGAAGGGAAAGCTTCAAATAATCGAAATGGAGAAGTGCGACATAATACCATGTACTTAAGCAGGCTCACCCAATGTTAGGATGAGCTTGGGAGCGTTGGTATTACAATTATTGAAGATGATCTAGTTAGCCTAACACTTCTAGGCCTTCCCAAGAGCTGGCACAACTACCAGGATTTAGTAAATGGGAGGGAGCATCTACCAAAGTGGGAGCGTTTATGGTCTGACTTGGTGCAAGAAGAGATAAGACGAAACACCAAAGATGGGACCTCATCCAAAGAAGTGGAAGATGAATTTTCATTATTCATCAAAGGAAAGAATTCCAAGGGAAATAAGTCCCAAGGAGAGGAGGGAAAGAATAAATATTTGTCCAACATCAAGAGCTTTCATTGTCATGATTCCAGGAACTATGCCACAAAATTTCCACAAAAGAAGGAAACCAAGAAGGAGCCTGCAGTAGCAGCAGAAGGTGAATCTCTAACTTCACAATTCGAGATTGATTTTACTCTCCTTGCATGCATGTAAATCACAATAATCAGAATCATGTGGTATCTTGACAATGGTGCCTCGTTCCATATGATGTGGCATAGATATCTCTTGAGTGACTTGGAGGAGAAAGAACTCAAGTAGAACATTGCATTTGGAGATGACAGGAGGTATAACATGATTGGTATCGGTACATTTATTTTTCAAAGGGAGTTTGACTCCCCCCTTAGACTCAAGGATGTGATGTTTGTTCTAGCTCTAAAGAAGAATCTTGGTTTCGTCACAATATTGGAAGATGTGGCTACAATGTGATATTTAGCAAAGGAAAGGTTTTCCTTAAACATATCACCACGAGACAGGTGAAGAAAATCATTGCGTGAGTCAAGAAATTGTATGCACTTGAGGTTGAATATGCATGCAAAGTCTTGAGAAGGAAAGAAAAGGTTAGAGACTTGGTGGTTGAGAGGGAGAAAAATTTACCTCTGAAAATGGATCCGTAGATGCAACCTCAACAAATTGTGGAGCATCCACAATTGGAGAAGCAGAGAGGAGAGAAAGTGGAAACATCCACTCAAGCAGAGACCTCCAATAGTGAGAAATTTCATGCTATGTGGGTAGAGGGATCACATGCAATGATACCTCCAGGTGTGAGGTGGGACGATGTGAATCAATAGTCCCAAGAGTTGTAGAAATTTGGGCAAGGTCCATTGAGGTGTTTTTTGTCTCATGGATCATTACCTTACTATGGGGGACCACAATATTCAATAGAAAGAGGACCAATGTCAGTTAGATACTGAGGAGTGTAAATAAGTGTTGACAATAGAGAAGGAGGCTCTGTAGAAAAGTCAACAAAAACACAATTTTCCTAGTAGACAATTGCATATTGATTTAGTGATTATTTTTATTTATTTTTGGATGATTTTCAGTTGCAGATTTTGCAATAGCAACAACAACAGTGAGAAGTGTTGCATGCAATAAATTCTGAAGGCCTTGAATCAAGATAGATGTGTATCCTTTTCTTATTGAGAGTGAGTGTTGAAAATGCAACAAGAAAATCCTGATTTAATTTTCCCTTGAATTAAATTAGTAGAAAAACTTATAATTCCACATCATAAGACAACTTTCCTGAGTTAAATAAGTTAATTTTACTTAGTTGGTTCAATTAATTCGAGTTGAGGGTCTAACTTGAGTCGTGTAGAGTGGATCCTACTTTATAGGAGCCCTGGTTGAGTTTATTTTGAGTTGTAATTAATTAATTCAGGTTAATTGAGTTAAAGTCAGTTAAGCTAGTTCCAACTGATAGAGGAAATAGTAGGAGATCTAACATTGGGGTGTTGCTTCATGTGTTCAACTAGTTAACTAATAATTCAGCCATAAAAAACTCATGCATACTAGATCTGACAATTACCTATTTGATAATGGAGTTTAGGAAGTTTACTATCAATTGTATAATCATCCAAATTGTATAGGTGGTGCATGTAGTTAGAGGAAGGCCTATGATGGATTTCATAATTCCAATTGAGGAATTTCCCTAATTAATAGGGGTTAATTACCAAGGAAACAATGTATGGAAATAGGGACTTGGGAAAGAAGAAAATTGGTTAAGTATTTGCCTTGGCTTGCCTAGGAAGCAGTGAGACAGATAGAGATAGTGCAGAGGTTGCTCGGGCTTGATCAAAGCATTGTAATATTGTCATATGTTCATAGAGGGGGTTTCTAGCTATGGATTTCCCTAGGAAATCATTGTGTCATATGTTGATTGAATTCTTTCTCTTGTATGCTTTGTGATTTCTCAATTGATTAATTGTTTCAGTTGATGAGTAGAGTAGATTCAAGTCTTTTGTTTTAGAAAATTACATAAGCAATATGAATCTACAAGGAATTTCTACATTGGCTTGACTAGATAACTTTCAATGCAGACATATCAAGATCAGGGATAATTCTTCATGTAATGCTTTCTACAAACATAACACTTTAACAAACCAATATGCTCAGTCTTACATAGATCAATATTGGGCAATCAAATCAACTAAGTCAAATTATCAAAGTTTTATATGAAAGACAAAAAATAATATCAAGCTCATCAATATCATAGATCATATTCTTTAGACCAGGTGATAGGTAGAGCTCGCATCAAGTCATGGCTTCATCTATTATCATGCCAACAAGTTGTCATTTAATTATCAAACCAAGCTTCATCAAGTCATCCTTGTGATCATAATATAAGTCACTAGATGCAAATGCATATACTAAGAATAGGTTCCATAATTTATTGTGAGATTACTTCACACTAAATCACAACTATCAATACTTCAATCATTGTGCTAATAACAAGGAGGCCAATACAAAACCATTATCGAATACCAAAATTAATTACTGAAAGTCACTATACCCATATAACATTGTTATCAAGGAAAATCATCAGTCGTCAAATCAAATCATTAGTCATTAGGTCAAATCCTAAATTCACTATCATAGTGAGATCTATAGTCCAAATCATCTCTCAATCATCAAGTCAAAGTTCCAAGTCATTATCATGTCAAAAATGTAAACACTACTCAACTATATCAATCAACCAAATCTAGTCAAATTCTTGTAGCACAAACTTCAATGGTTAAATCATAATGACATATCTATATGCATATCCGGGTGACCTAGAAACACAAGTTTAGTCAACATATTCACATTATAGTAAGTAAAACATTCAAACTTCCTTGCTCATAGAACTTTATTTTGCTTGCTCCATGTCTTTAGGAATGGTGTCCTTCAGGTGTACTTCTGATTTTATGCACAAAACTTCATTTGTGTGTCCTGCAAGCATAACCACATCCATAAGCCTTCTTCTGTGTGGTTGGGAGGCTATAGTCGCACCCATGGGAGTAAGAACCTTATGGAGAGATTCTCCCTCTAAATGGGAATCCACTTAAGTTATCATCATTCATGCCATCAACCTGTCTATAATGCATCAACAAATTTGTTAGATCAGAAATTCATAAATATTATTCATGGTCATATACGTTAGCATGAAATACTTCACTACTACATCATGAAATCAATCTTTTATCAAGGGTGAGTGTCAGATAGCTAATAGGAGTATACTTCAAGAGTCATGATCAAAATATTACTTCTTTGTGAAGGAATTCAACCTTACCATATGTCATAATTATGAAGCACATCAAAACATAACCACAATCAACAAGATATCCTAAATATCAATCTCATTGTTATACTTCTATCATCATGACTGTCATGCTTTTCATAAATAATATCAATAGTATCAAGTTATCATTTACTATAATTAAGGAGTTAGCCTTGTTTATGGAATCAAGATATCTAAAATTATAGGTGTTAGCCAAACATCAAGTATAAAAATATATCAAAGATCAATATTAAGTAGCTTCATAGAATCAAGAACTTCATCATTTCTAAAGGATAAAATACTTGCTTCCTACTAAATGCATTATTTCATCATAATATCCATTAATCGAAATCACTTTCATATGCATGCATGAGCCATTTGTGATGGAGATATTCTCATCATACCTTGCCATTCAATATTATAGCTATATCATAACATTGAAACGATATACCATGCATACCTTGTAGTATTCAAATACATGTTCGCCTTGTTATTTTACATAGGAGGCTTGTAGTACTTTTTCACCTTTTCATCAGGTGTCTCTTTACGTTTTCCAATGCTAGTTCTTCTCTTCCTACACTAGCCATATTTCCTACATCTTAGATGATCCTCAAGATGGATCCACTTATCATATCTCATCAAGAAGTTAGAAGCATCAACATACTCAAATATACTTGAAGGAACTATAAGTAATACAATAATAAAGTCAATAAGTCTAAGTAAAAGTAAACACATAAGGAAGCATCATAAATTGAAAAGTAGTTATATTTAATGAGAGGTGAGAAACTCCCTCTTGAATGAGCCTTCAAGAGCCATCATTGTCCATAGCCCACTTCATGCCTTCGATATATATTCATCAACTTCATCAGTAACCAGGCCTATCCCTAGTAGGGCTTCATTAAATCTGTCATAAGTGCTTGCACATATTCATATTGACCAACCTAGGATTTCTATATTTAATATCTCAGATCTTTGCCATAAATCAAGGTTTCTCTCAAACCCTGACCTCATAATATCCATCAAACCCTAATACAGAAATTGCCTAAAGTTATCTTCAAACCCTAGAATTATTTTAGGTCTCTTCCATCCTCTCTTGATTCCATCAATGGCATCATCATAGGGGTGATTTGCATGACTTTTTCTTTAGCCCAACTCTCATACCATGTTAATTTTTCTTAGGGATATATTGTTCGTTTCTTTGATAATTGCATTTCTTCATTAACACATTAAGTTCACCCCATAACATCATAACATTATTAATATTTACATCGTTATTCAACATCATATGTGACTATATAGAAAGAACAATATCATCATCATCAATGCAGTGGAACATAACAGGAACAATAGAAGAAAAGCATTCACACATAGAGACACCAAGATTGGTTGGAGATTGGGGAAAAATATAGTATGGGAAAAACCCTTTCAAATTCTTCTTCTTATTAGATTGTCATCGAATGATTCAGAAAAATAAAGTACAATGATTGATATCTATATCCATACAACTATCCAGCTAAAACAACTACACAATATTTATGGAATGAAGCCAACAATGCTTACACTCAAAAGTTTGATTCTGAAGCCTGGAATGAAGTGTCCCTGCCTGCGGCTGACTCTCGAACACTACGGTCACTGAGAAAAATATTTGGAAAACTGAAATTTCATCATTTAGGTCCTGATAACACATAGGAGGAGTCATGTGTGTGACTGGGAAGCTTCCACTTGCTCTCCAGGGCTTGCAAATGAGAGACTGCAGTCTACAACTGAGATTCTGAAACCCTAGATGTTGGTCACACGGAGGAAAAGTTGTGCATGTGATTGGGATGCTTTGGTCACACAGATGAGATTGGTACCGAGTGACTACAGTTGATATCTCTCTGCCCTGTGCCTACGACAAGGCCCAAAACCCTAAAACATAAATGTGAGCTTCAGACCCTGCAATTTCATCTTCTAGTGAACGTGTTCCTCTGCGGATGAGCCTCAGACATGTGCTAGCCAAAAAAAAATATAGAATAGTGTCTCATAATGATGATAACATTTGATAGAGGTCACTTGTATTTATAGCCTTCAAAGGGTGTCGATTTTTCTTTAGGGCCGACCTTGTCAAATATGCACATGTGGGATTTTCTTCATAAGTACACTTTCCCTTATCTGTTTTGAGTGATATTTAGGTCAATTTTAGTCCTATCGAAAAGAGGAATTCAATGAAATAATAATATTAATCAAATCAGATATACAAAGTGTAATTTTACCACGGTTTCATATTTTAACAGATTATACAAAATTGCAGTATTGTTCTGCCTAGGACTGCCAGACTTCAAAAGTATAAAGATAGTCGAATACATGCTTTTAGGAAACCATAGAAAGACAAATCAGAGATTGCAGGAGCTTGGAAAAGGAGGGAGGACCATTCATGGGCGAGAGGGTTTCTACCGGTATCCCATGGCTGAGGGTTGAAGCTATCATTGTCGTTGTTTCACCTTAACACTGCTACCTTGCTTCCAATGTTGTCGCACCTCTTCGATAACATTGTCTAGACTATGGTACGCCTTTTACCTTGAGAAGTTTTGTGCTATCATAGCTCTATCATGAACCCTTGTTCCCACTGAAGGATGAGACGCCTGGGAATTGGTGCCAATTGATGCAAATCATGGCCATTTCACCACATTGTGATGCCAATTCCTCTCTAAGAGAAGATGGAGCTTTATGAGTGGATGACCTTGTGTTTGTTGAGGTTGGCCTATCATCATTGGCTTACCAACCTTATGAACCAAAGTGGCATTGGTACCAATTAGTTCACACAAGAGAGGTGAAAATTCACCGAATTTTCCTAACTCTTCTCATTACTATCATAGGCTAGAGATGTCGAGCGAACAATGATAGTTGTAGGGCCGATACTGTCTCCCATGGAGACCACAGGAATTCCGTTCCTCGCTCCAGACCCCATGTCCAGTGAATTGATAAACCTATTCTCTAGGCAGGAGAGAAAACCAATATGCCGATCGTTGGTGCTGGGTTGGGTTTCCAAAGAACAACGATTATCCTCGGCATGGTTTCCACTGACTACCATATTCTTTATTAGCAAAGTTACCAAAGCCATGCTGATAGTCGAATTTAAAGCTTGTCCACATGCATCTGATTAATCTTCCTTGGGAGGATGTGAAGTGGGATAATCATAAAATAATGGTTTTCCATCATGTGAAGTTGATCGAAGCACTCATGACAATACAACCCTACGAGTATCAAAAACAAGGTATGCCATGGCTGGGGATGATGCCTGGTGAGCTAGATGGCGTCGAAATCTGCCTAGGAAGGTCTTGTCATAATGATGTTCTTGCATTATAAACCGCGGTGGGGGTAAGAAATTTAAAGTTAATAATTATCTGACATATTAATTAAATTGATGTAATTTGATTTTGAGTGAAAACTCTTTTTTATTGTGAAAGTTAAAAAAAAGGGGTTAACTACCTTTTTTAATTAAAATTTGGAAAATTTTCATATTAAAATTTGAATGAGAGTTAAACAACAAAACTATAAAACTTTGATGACCTGGGATTTTAAGAAAACTATGCAATTTTCATATGCCAAAAAACAAAACTTGCAAATTTTCATAGTTAATACATCATAAAATTTATTATATATATAAATATATTATATTATATATATATAAATATATTATATATATATATATATAGTGTAAGATTGACAATACTTTATTTTTCTATTAATTATATATAGTTAGGTAACCAAAAATATATATGGTGGCCTCAACGTACCCATGGGAAAATAGGTCTATTGGCCACCAATCAGCATAATATGCCATCTAAAATTTAAAGAGTTTGAGAATATCCATCCATCCTAAATAAGATGTTATATTTACTATATGTTTAATCATTCTACTATCAAAGTAAATTCTATCCAACCAGATCATTATAGTAACAAAAATTCATTACTTATTATCTACTCTTCTTTCAACCATCTGATGATTCAATGGGAGCCGGGTCGTTAGCACTCGACCCAGGAATTTCATTCTGCAATAGGCTTTGAATTTGTTTCTCCATTTGGCCAAAGTAGAGATTCTAATGATATTGTTGAAGCTGAACCTGAGTCTCCCTTTGAATATCATTTAAGGTTTGCCCCTCGTGTTGTGTTTTTTGTGGTTCCTTGATATTCCTTTTTGTTTTCATGACCCTATCCAGTTTGTTCTTAATCACCTAGTAAAGCTGGACTGTCTCTCTAAATAACATTTGCTGGCATTGGGTGTGTCCTAGATCTATGAGCAAGGGATCCCATTCCTCCATTGGAGGCGGCTATGCCACTACCTTGGCATTTAGATCCACCTCCCATGTTGAAATTATGGCCTTAAACTGTGGTAGAGTTCCCCTATGGTATGCATGCATGAGGTTCTGCATGTTTTCCTCTCTCATTTTCCTGCCCCTCTTCTACTAGGTCTTATTGGTTGAGGCCACCTACATTTTCATTTTGTTGTCTATTTATTTGCAAGCACAACAACCCCCTCTTCTTCCCGGCACTGCTTTCGCCTTCACCATTTTTCTTTCACTCAGAGTTTCTTCCATCCACAACCACTCATGATTTCTTTCCTTGTCTTGGAGCAGGAGAGCTAGAGTCAGAAGGGGAGGAAAATTAAATAAACCTGTAAGACTAGCATAAGCATAAACATTATAACCAAACCATATGTCAATATTGGCCCCATCCATTCCATGTGAAGCACCATTATGGAGTCTTGAGTATGGGTTTGAGGGATATGACCCGAATTCCCCCAGTCCCTTCATGTCTTGCCTTCAACCTTACTGTGCTCAGATGTAAGTGATTTTCATCCCTCTGCCTCTTAAATCCCCCATTGGTGCAACTGACCCACTGGTTTCCTTGCTTGGACTCAATGACAACCAAGTTGACGGACAAGCGAGGTTTGGGATGCTTAGGAAAAAGGATGTAGGTGGTTGACCCAGTTCTAACTGATATTACAGGTCCATCAAGGTCTAGAGCCCCCAATTCCTCTCTCCTACCCCTCTGGTCATTGAAAATACTCTGCAGCCAGATTTTAATTGAATTGGCTAGGAGAATGGTGAAGGACATACCTATGACCTCCTCCCAGCCAGTCATTTGACCCTCTACCCTGCCATGTCTTTGGTTCCACTAGATTAAGCTCGATATGGAATAATTACCAGCCGCACAGGGGTTCGAGTACCCCAATTCCTGGTTATTTCCCCTCTGCTCCAAAGGCTTACTAGAAAGCCAAGTTATGGCCGATTGGTCAGGCTTACTGACTATGTGGTGCCCCGACACCTCGTTCCTACCCCATTGGGTCTGAAAGTCACCCAAGAACCAGAATAAGCGAGAATGGATAGACATGCAAGCATTGTGAATCCTAGACCCCCCACTCATTCCTCTCTGTCTCTGAGAATTTCTAGGTGACCGCAGGACCTCAGGGGAGCCCCGACCCCTTTTGAGTCATAGACATTTGGTATTAATGAGAGCAGGAGAACGTTTCATGAACCAGGATCCAAGAGTCGCCCCTAGCCCTCCATAGATCCCCTTTTTCCCTAATAGGCTATCATATAATGAAGAAATTAAAATACTAGACATCAACAACAGAGAACTGAACCAAATTTCTTCATAAACATTTGAAACCCCCATCATTTGTTGCCAGACTAGCCTCCATTCTTGTAGCATTGACTCCATATCAAGAAAAAGGCAAGACTGAATTACATACCAGTTTCCTTCTGAGGCATTGCTGGTGTCTTCCTTGTGGTGGCAACAATTCCTCCTCCTGCAGTCAAGTTCTTCCCCCAAGCTTCTAGTCTAGTCCCCTGCTGCGAAGTTCCATCTCCAAAATTGCCTCCATGCTCTGTCATCCCTCACCACCTTTCTTTCTCATTTAACATCCGATCTTCCCGTTTGTTTTCTCGAGGCATTCAAAAATTGTTGCCTTTCTCTCTCGTTCCTCCTACCGTGCACGTGTGTGGTCCTTGGGTGGGATTCCTAATAGCCCTGACCACTTGTCCCTCATGCATGTCCACCATCTATCACTGGATCTCCTTTCCCATAATACCTTGATTGAGGGCCCTGTCTTCCTTCCCTGTCCTTTTATAGAATCTTCCTCAAAGCATTCATCCCTTCTACCTAGTTTGTCTCAATCCCGGGGATGTCAAGGTTATTTCCCAGATTATCACAACACTAATTTTCTAGGAAGTCAACTGCAGTATTCCACGAATGACGTACATGTGTTGGGATAAGGTATGTTATCTCTTTAATGAGAACCCCTATTTCCCGGACTAACCTTAAGGTTCTCTAGCTCTTGCTAATATTTTCCCAGTGAGTACCATGCTGAAGCTTTTCCGTACTATTTGTCACCAAGGTAGAGTTTCCTCCCACCACCAATTTCTGAAATCTTTCTCTTTTTGCAATTTCCAATCCATGTTTGAGTGCATTGAATCCTGCCTCATTGTTTCTCATGATTCCATTGTGAATTGCAAATAAACGGATTCCATACTTCCACTACTATCTTTTTTTCATCCTTGAATACCCTCCAATTCATTTCTTTCCACACTGCCCATAGGAGAAATCCTATCGAGGCGTCCCAGGCTCAATTGAGGATGGGGTTATTATAGATTTTCTTTCTCCAATTTTCCATTGTTGCCTTTTTTCTTAAGCAATCTTGATCTGAATGGCCAAAGAGGATTTTGTGATTCTTCCATAGTTGGTTACTAAAGGTGCATGAGTTTAGGGGTTACTCCATCGTTTCCATTTGGGCCTCACACATGCAACAAGTTGAAGGCCCCTGAACCCCTCATTTTTGTAAATTTTCCCATGTGAGAGCTCAACCATGGAGAACCACCCAGAGGAAAAAAAATACCTTCATCCATAACTGTCCCTTCCATATTCTTCCCTATACATCTGAACATTCCCAATGCTAGTGTTCTACTTTCAGGTGATAGCTCTCCTGTATTGTAAACATGCCTTTAATCCTCTATTCCCATCTAATGATGTCCGTTCCTTCAGAGATCATTATTCTTTGGGAATTGTCCTTCTTTGTCATATGATAACAGTTGGGGAGATTCTAGTTCTATGGGCTAGTTCTACCTCCTTTTCCACTCCCTCCATGTTGATTTAGCATCCACTTCCTAGAATTTATTCATAATCTAGTTTGCTGGTCAATTTTTGAATAGGAATATCTCTGCTAGATCCTGTCGACTAAAGAGTTTTTCCCTCTATTTCCAAGAATATTTCTAGACCCTTGCCTTATCTCCCCTTGATATCCTAGAAGCTATGGTTCCTTATCAGATATTTGTTTTCTGCTACCAAGTTCCATATGGTCAATCCCCTTGTATTCTCCCGAGTTCTCTGTCTCCCTTCTGTTGTCGTCGACATTCTGTATTTATTTTCCCAAATTAACTTCCATAACTAATTTCCTCCTTGGATCCATCTCCACCAAAGCTTTGGTCCCATGACCCAGTTTAGAATATAGGGGTCCTTAACACCTAGAACCCCTGCTAGTCTGGGCTTAGTTAACTAGTTCCAAGAGAGGAGAGACCATTTCTAGACTTTTGGGGCACTTTCCATAGGAATTTTCTAAATATATTTTTCATGTCATTGGATACTATTTTGGGTGTTGCTAGACCTGAAATCTGGTAAATGGGGATTGATTTCAGCACCACTATTAGGAGGATAACTTTGCTTGCCATGTTATGGGCTTGAAAGGTCCAATTTTGAAGACGACCTTGAATTCGGCCAAGGAGAGCCTTCCAATTTGACACTCAGAGGGGATTGAGAGTTATGGGGACACCCAAATATTTCAAGTGAAGGGTACCTATTCAAAAGCCCATTATTATAGCTAGGAAGGCTTGAGATTGAACCATTGTGTTAAAGAAAAGATATCTAACTTTTCTTTATTGATCTCAGTTCTTGAATTTTTCATGAAATCTTGAAGGATAGCTAGGAGAGATGTTTCTACTCTAAGGGGGGCTTGGAAAAACATCATAATCTCATCAAAAAAATATTAATGAGTTAATGGTAGACCATTCCCCCACATTTGAAGTCCTTTAAATTGTCCTTCTTGGACCTTCACTTTGACATATCGCCCTAGGCCTTCTGCGTCTAATATGAACAAGAAAGGGGAGATCAGGTCACCTTGTATAAGCCCCTGTGTTATCGGGAAATCTAGTGTCCATTCAGAGTTGCTAGTCCCACGAAGACGGGTAGCTATCTTAGAAACAAACAAACTAAAGTTACTTTTGTTTTCCTTTATGAGAAGTAGATGGGAGAGAAGCAGAGAGTACCAACCTCAGTCTTTCGCTTGGCTCCTTGCTTGATTCCTCTCCCCTCTGACAGATCTTTGCCGCTCCTTCCTTGCTTACCCCACTTCAAGAGAACCTGTAAAGTCAAAGCAACATAATACCATCAAAGCACAAAGATCTACAATCATAAGCAATATAGGACCAAATATATATTGACCACATAAATGCACATATCAACTCAAACATACAAGAATGTGGAGGAAAACTAGAATAACTTTATTGATAGAAAGAGTAGAAGAGAGGATTACAACCCATTGATCTGACCCAGCGTCATCCTCCCAGCATGCAATACCTTCTTCACCTCATGAAAAAGCTTAGATCACCCAACACTATGATGTTCCACAAAGAAATTAACAACACTTCCTTACAAAATACAAGATTCCAACCTCCAACCTCTAGATCTCTGGGAAGAGGGATCCATATATAGATATTTGCAGAGGTGTGAGTCAGCTCTGAGTTTTTGATTAGTGTCATTCCACTGATAGTTCTTGGTTCCACTTGGAGATTTCATTGATCTCTTACTCATGCTTGGGCAAATTCTGAGAGACAAGCGTCATATGAGAAGTTTCTAGAAGATTCCTTGATTATCCACTTAGAAAGTTGTCTCTGCCATTTGTCTATTCTCACTTATCGCACCCTATAGAAGGACATTTCAGTATGCATAGCACCTCCCGTGTGTAGTAGGTGAGATGCATCACACCCTGACCATGGAGCAAGTGAGATGATCCAGTTTTGACCAATTCTGAGTAGTTTTTCATGGAGAACTTCTGGGAGATGATGTAATCAGTTGACCTTGTCCCTTTAGGGTATGAAAAAACACTTTTAGGGACTTATAAGCCCTTGGTTTATGGACATATGTTATTGGGGTTGCAGTGCCCGAATATGTCTATAACAGTTGCCCCCTAAAGCATGAGGTCGTAAATCTTTTGATGTCGGGTGAAATGCTTTATCATGAGGATCCGAGGTTTTTCAAACTGGAAGGTGACCTGTAATAAGATACAATATAATACATTATCTTCATAATATTTTCATGATCTAGCTGAGGCGGGCCACCCATGCTAAACTTTATAAATCACTTTCATGTACATAGGACAGACAACTATCTGTTGTGGAGACTGATATTCTGGTAGAGCATCATCCTTTGGCTTGGAAGATTTATCTGTGCAGCAATGATGTACATTTGATGTCTTTATTTTCCTGAATATATCACAGCTTGGATGGATGAAACTAGATCCGGGGTCTTCAAACTCGTTCAATCTTCACCCGAAGTACAAGTCGATCCATGTGAAAAGATGTCCTGGAGTTGAACATGGAAAGACATCGCCTGATTACCAGCCAATAATGTAAGCTGTTAACAGGTGCGAGAGGAATCACCGATAATGATGATGACTCTCAAGGTATGACAATACAATTCATGTGGTGTGAAAATGGGACTTGGCGTTGAACACCATGCAAAATCTTTCAGTCGAAGGCCATTGATGTAAACCTGTCATCAGAAGTGAGAAACTTTCCATTGAGGCATGCAAGCTTCAAAGTACTGAAAGAGATGTTCCTAGGTTGACTTCTTGGATAATGAGCTGATGTCAGCAAGAAGTGACCCGTCATAGGAGGGCATTAATGAATCCAACATCTACAAGATGAAATGGAGCAAATGATTTTGTGGAGGTGAAAACAATATGATGATACAAGGTTCAGGGTGGTGGTCATGAAAGAATGAAGCATGAAGGTATTGTAGCGGATGAGGCACAAGCTGGCTTGGTGAATTCTCTGAGTGACTTCTCTTGAACATATCAGCGACACTGAAGTGAATTGGTAGTGTTAACCCCAAGAGTGGATGGTACGGTGGACCAATGGTAATATGGCCGGTGAACAGAATAACCCAACCCGACTCAATCATGGTGATCGAATGAAAGTGTCATGTTCAAGAGCGACTTGCTACCAATAAAGTTTCTTCAAGTTTTCTTCCCAATTTTTCCCCAGTCATTGCTGACCAGTACCTCTTTATTTTTGTCAAGCTTGAGGAGGATAACATATGTTTTTTCTATAATTTTCCCTTCGGGCAAACCCGTCACTATGTTTTAACGAGCCTAGCGACAGTGAAACTTGGTCTTGTCTGTATGGACAAGTTTGTCGCTATTGGTTTTGACAAGTTTAATGAGAAAGATAACTCGATCCTTTTTCAAAAAATGGATGGAAAGGAAACTCCAAAAATCATTTTTCATCATATAATCGCTTAAGTCCGAAAAAGTATACAATAATACGAAAGGGATGAATTTTCGATAGTTTTAACGAGCCAAACAAGACAAGCGCTCGATCTTTTTGTGTAATGATCCCTCAGGTCCAAAAAGTTTAAAATCTAGAGGAGGGAGAGCACTTTCGATCATTTTAACGAGCTGGAGAGGCCAATTGATTGTCAATATTTTCATATTTTACGAGTTAGCTGAAAAGAGCTTAAAGGAGACTCGTTTTTGAGGAACGAGTGAAATTTTCGGGTAGCAGCTGGTTCCAAGTAAGGTTTGGAACTTTCTAATCACGGCAGTGCAAAGAAGATGGATAACAGAATCACTCGTCGTAGCTGTTCCTCAAAAGGGTAAACAATCAAATGGAGGCGTATGATCAGCTAAAACAGAGTGGAGGTGACGGTAAGATCATGACCAAGGCTCAAAAGCTTATGATAATGCATTCGCAATGGTTATTTACCGGAGGTGGGTTCATTTTTCAATGAGCTTAAAATTTGGTGGAACATTCTCTCATTGCTAGGTTTAATTTTTAACGAGCTTGAAATTTGCGTAAAGCTGCTCGTGCCAGTCGTATAATAAGGACATCTCATCGATAGGTTCAATTTTTAGGGAGCTTGCACCATTCAAAACTTTTCTATGGATCCTTTCTTTATGTAAGCTAGGAATGACCAATCCTACGAGTTTAAAGGGTTAAGAACTTACAAACTAAGAAAATAAATGGTCGCTCTTCACTTTCATGCAAAAAGGTTTGCATGCCCCTAGGTATAGTGAAGTAGAGTTTCCAGGTTACCCTTCAATTTTCAGACAAAACATTTGTTCTATCGGGAAAGGCCTACCTTCTAACGGAGGTATCTTATTCTTGTCTAACCCCATTTTCCTAAATGGACGGGCGCGTCAGACTAGTCATATATCCTCCGCGGAAACCCAACCTATATCTGAAGTTTTCCTACTGAAGCAGACCAGGGTGCATGCCCCCTGGGTTTCAGTCACAATCACCGAATCATTTGCGCTCATCAGGTGGATAGACTAGAGATTGATGAGACATTCCTTGCGTGAAAAGACCAGTTAGGGATGGCATTTGACTATTAGCTATGTGTGAGTTGGGGAATGAAAGTTGGTCTACGAGCTGGACCATTCTGCCTTCATGCGGAAAACACATTACTCGAAAGAGTGAGGAGACAATGGCTCCCATGCTATAAATGTAGTCACGCCCAAGGAGTAGATTGTAATCTAAAGGTCCTTGGACTACCATTATGCTCAGATAAACGGTTTTCCTTCTCAAACTTATAGGAAAATTTGAAAGGATCCCCAATGGTCGACTGGTTCCTTTGTCAAAGCCTGTCAGATTTGGCATCTCTAGTAGAAGTGATGGCGAACCAAGCACTTTCCAAGCAGTCGAGGAAAGGATACTCACAAAAGCCCCTTCATCTATGATAGTATTGACCATGACCATTTTGTAAGCTTGTACAATGATTCAGAATGGTACATCACATGGTAGACGGGGTCTGCCTAGTAGATTCCACTTGAAGGAAACGACTAGGTTGCTTGGAGGTGGGACCGAATAAACGGTCGGATATGACTTTGAAGAACTTCCTTCCTGAGGTAAAGGAATGGGTAGATTTCCCCCATGTTCCTAGGAGTCTGTGCTTACAAAGAGGATTTTAACGGTGTCGTTCTCATTCTCTTTGTTGATTGTATCATCTGAAGTTGGACCTTCTGAAGACAAGACTGGGTCGACTGCCATCTCGACCTGTTGACTCTGGTCCGGTGTGGACTTAGAGGGTTTATGTTCAATGATAGATGCTTCGACCGAACACAAAGGTGTGTCAGTCAGGTTTTCAACTAGCGATGGACTCGGCAAGAGTTTCTTGTATCTAGGAGGAAGTCGTAGCAGTGAAGCAGAATGGTTATCCAAGACTCTTTTAGCTTCATCTAGGAAGGGACAACGGTGGATGACATGATTGCCTTCACACAGTCTATAAGGAAATTTATATTTTCCTTTCTGTCCAAAGACTTCGTTTTCACTAGTTGACGATGTACTTTCAACATGATTGTGAGAGGTTGAGGACACTGGATTGTGCAAGTAGGGAGATCAGTCCCTTAAGATCTGTGGGATGCAAGGAAAATCTCGATGATAGTGGTCCCCTTTACAAATGACACATGGAGATTTAGGTTTGGATGGTGTAGTGTGTGGATTTTCGCTAGACGATGTATGGTTGCCCCTTTTTGCCTTCGACTCCTTCTTCTTCTTCTCCTTCCCTTTCTTCTTCTTCTCAGTTACTTGGTTTTTAGTTTTACCAGCTTCACCAAGTGAAGAGGAAGGAGGGGAGGGAGAAACAAAAAAAGTAGAAGGTTGGGGGGTAACTCTTTCATCATCTAGTTGCTAACTTGATTGTTCAGGAATCATGGTGATTTGAATGATAGAGGTCGAGAAGAGCCATACTGGCAAGTCGATTATTAGTCCTGGAAGGGACAATGTGGCCATATGAGGTGCACCAACATCTCCCAAAGAGGAGAAAGCACTAGGATTTCCCCCAAGGGGAAATCCTTGGTTGTTGGACTCCATTTTCTCAACCTAAGACCAATGAGGGAACAATGATGTTATTCCGATTAAAATAAATTTTATGACGCTTTGACACAACTTGCTTTTAAAATTTTTAAGAGTCGAGAAAAAGCTAAAGATGACTCTAGTTGCCTTCGATTTTTAATGAGCCTAAAGTGATAAGTGCTCAGATGGAAATTTTCCTTTAAGGAGTCTGAAAAGGAACGAAAGAGACTACTCTGGAAATCTAGACAGAGGGATTACCAAACCAATTGCAAAACTGCATAATACTTTTTACGGTATGGTAGTCAATCTTCTTGAATACTCTGGTTAGTGAATTGTGATTGATTGGGCGGCAGACACGGCTTCCTAAGGATAAAGGATATAGCCTATTGTGGTCTCTCAATATATACTTGATAGTACGTGGGAGCACAAGTCTGTACTGGCACTTGTCATCTCAAAGAGGAAGAATCACCCAACCTACGATGAAAGCAATAGTTACGAGGATTTACGACGCCAGAATATGTCTCTAGCCTAGACTTCTAAATGTTGTGCGTTAGGTTCCAAAGCGTTTTTATGTTCATTGAATTTATTTTACAGTTGATCTTTCTTAAGAATTTTTTCTTTAAGGTTCACCACGTGATGTAGATATACAATTCCTAAAATGCAATCTAAGATGATAAACAATCATTTATTCTTCTTTTTGCAATGAAAATCCTAGCTACTAAGGAAAGAGAAGCGAAATTCTTTCAACATAGAGCATAGAGCACACACTAGATGCACTATCCTAATCAAAGTCAACAAGTAGTGTAAATGAAAATGCACATGCATGTATTTGTTTTCCGCTTTCTTAATGTGTGAATGACAAAAAGAATGCTAAGTAAAAATTTGAATTATTTTTTCAAAGAGGCAGTACTAACAGTTTTCTCTTCAAAAGACGAAAGGAAGAAAAAGGCGACACTTTGCGATTTTGAATCGAAAACTACTTTCGACACTTGAAATACTTTTAATTCAAATCAAATACAAGAGTAACAGTGTAATAAACCATCAAGAAGAGTAGGATTCTTTTCTTTGATTGAAAATGACACTTGTGACACTTCCATATCAAAAGACGACAGTTCGACTAAGCTACTTCTTTGTAAAGGAGAACTGTAAATGGCGAATAATACATAAAAACATTTACAATTCTTTGTACAATGGAGGCTGAATAATGCAAAGGAAGGGAGTTTCCACTGTGGTATACTAATCACAAACAACAAAACTCCTGAATAAAGGTAAAGGGAGTGAAGAAAAAACCAAAATCTGGAGGCAGAAGTAGTCTTATCTGATCATCGCACCTATAACACAGGGAAATAGGGATGCATCTCACCTATTTAACATGGGAGGTGCGATGCATCCAGATTGCCAAGAGGAGAAGGTGCGATGGTCCAGGGACGAGAATTCAACTTGGTTTTTGGTCACAATTTGCAGCTTAGTTTGGGGATTTAGGCTGAGCTAATGATAGTCAGTAAATGCAAATGATAGGGGCTGATCTAATGAGGTTACTTGAGCCACCACCAAGGAAATTAGGATGCTTTCAAATCAATCGTTGAGTTTATAAACAAAACCTAGAGATGGATTGAAGCAACATTGATCTACTTTGCACTTGCATAGCAAATGCAGTTCGAAGGCTAGCTGGCTTAACTTCAGGCTCTGTCTATAGTTTATAGAAAACATTAAGAATGTATAATAGTAAGACAAAGTGCAGTTAAGGAAATTCTGAAATAATATTCAAGTTAAAACATTCAGACTTTTGAAACATTTAAGATTATGAAACAACTTTAAGAGAGATAAAACAACACAAGAGAATTCTCATTTGTACTCTTCTTTACACATGAATCCCTTGAAATGTCTGATCTTTATTCATCAATCCAGCATGCTAGCCCAGTTAGTGATACAAAAGATTTTACAATCTTTGAACGAAATTCTATTGAAAGTATAAGAATTCACACTACATACTTCAATTTGTGAAGTATTTATATAAAATGCTTTTACAAAATATCCCAAACTAACATGGGAATTAATCTAGGAAATTCAAAATATCTTCTTACGGGAAGATAGTGACAACTATTGAACTATTTTCTTGTTGTCCCTTTTAATGTGGTATAGCTGGAATTTTATGGTTGCTAATGCTCTGTGCTGGCAAAAGGTAGCTATCTATACTGATACTCTTTGACCCTGTAACCATTTGACTTTGATGCTCTTTTACCTCGTTGACTGTGTGTTTGACCTTTAATTGTGATTGCTATAGTAAGTCAGTCAACTTTTCCCATTCTTGATCTGTTAGTAACCTGATACACAACATTATCTCGTAAGTTTCATCTGCGTCAGTGTATTTGGAAAATGAAGGCTTATTTACAAACAGATGTTTTACCTCATGTTGGAGGTAAAATAGATTTTCAAAAGAACTGTACAATACCTTTCCTGTTGGTATTCCTGAAACCTGTGAAGTATTCACTTGCTGTCTTGCTACCTCCCTGAGTTTGTCATTGTAATCTCCTTGTTCCATAAGTTTATAATGAATGACTAAGGGATTAGGTAATCCCTTTTCCTTTAGCTTGTCAAACTTAGCCATGAACCTATCAACAACTACTTTCATTTCCTTGCTCTTTTCCTCTAACTTATGCATAACATCCCTCTTGGTGAGGAATTTCTTTACCTCCAGAACAGTAGCAGTCCTGTCTTCAATTTCCAGTTCTTGTAGTTGGTACTTGTTCTTTGAATTCAAGAACTGGATGATTCTGGTAGCCTCTCTAGGCCTGTTGCCTAATTCTATCTTTACTTTTTCAATAGCCCCTGCTATTAATCTTATGGGATCAATCTTCTCGAATATGACCTGTATGGATGGACAAATATCATTGACAGAGTCAATGATATTGGCCCACAGTTTTTCCTTGGCTTCTCCAAGAAGCTACTTTAGTGTCAATTCTCTTTCCATTAACTTGAGGTTTTCCTTTATCCTTGCAGCCTTTTGTTCCTCCTCTTTCTGCATAATCTTGGCAAGCTTATAGTCTATTTCTAAGCTTGCCACATGTTCCTTTAGCTTGTTTATCTCATTTTTTTGAATAGACATTTCTTCCATGGCATGAACAATCATGGCTGCTTCATCTGTCACTGTACCTACTGTTGTTATAGAAGTTGCTGATATAGATGTTGCAGTGATGATGAGAAAGGCAGTTCCTATAGGAGTTTTTGGAGCCAATGTAGCTACCAATGTAGATGGTACTACAATAGTTATTGTAGGGATTATAGTTACTGGTGTGGTCCCTACTTCACTTTGTTTCAATTGGATTAAGGCATCCAATTCCTTCTCCGTACTCCTCAACTAATCATTCATCTTGAGGACTAAATCCATTAAGTCCTCATGCTGAGTTTGAGATTGTAACACCTCCCGTGTTTGTGGATGATGCAAGGATGGTATCTTTAGTTCCTTCTTTAGTGAAGCAATGTCCTTGTTCTTATATTTTATTAACTACTCTTTTGCTTTGATATCTTTGGGATCATGTCCCATCTCTATGATCAAGTCTTCCAAAGACTTGATTTTGTTATCCTTGGCTTGTGATGAAGCTTGTTCAAGCTGATAATGAGTTGAGATGTTGTTCAGGGAACATTTCAGTTGATGAACAACTATGGACTTCCTTGTCAGGGTGGAATAGATCATTTCTCCAGCTTGCTTGTGAAACCCTATTTGGTCCACAGGGTTAATATCCCTGGCCAACACCTCAAAATAAACTTTCTTATAGTCAGTGGGTGCCCTTGGTTGCTGCACAATTGGTTGAATGAAGGACACCTACATCTTCCCTTCTCTAATGTCAAAGGCTGACATCAATCTATTCTAACCTGGAGTAGAAAGTTTGAAAAGCTGAGCATATGTCTCAGCTTTCAACCTTTCATTCCTCATTTTTATCTCTTTGAATATCTCTTTGATACTTTTATCCTGGTCTGTTGGCCTGCTGAAAGATGAGGCCTCTACACTCATCTGTCTTTGTATCATTTGGGTTCCTGAGGATGATGGGGTTGTGTTTCCTTTGAAGGGGAAGTACCTTTACTCTTTTCTAGCTTAGAATCAATTATCTCAACTGAGCCATCAGTGTCTTCTTGTTCTGACACAAGATTGATTCTAGGATTTTTTCTTTGGCCTCTCTCATATTGAACATGGAAGGCTTGTGTCCCTAAACTTGATCCTTCCTCCGCGCGCCTTTTGGGATTTTTCTCCTCATTCAGAGGAGTCTGCATGATAGGGGGAGTGCTCATTGTCCCTTCCTGGGGTCGTACTTGCAGAAATGAATTTTCATCAAGTTGATTTTCTAGATCTAATAATGTGTTTTCCCCAGCAACTTCAGTATTGTCCCCCTCCTCTAAAGTGTTTTCCACCCATTGCAATTGGTTGGCATACTTTTCTATCTCAGGGATGCGGTGATGGATATAGGGAGCCATCTTGTTTTTCTACCTTCTTTTCCAGATGAAATCCAAGGGATCATATCTCCATATGAAGCTTTTTTTTAATTTTAATCTCTGAAGGATCAGGTCTACCTCCTTTCCAGCTTCTCTGCTATTACAAATAAAAGGACCCAATTGGTCTTTGATCTTGAGTTGGGCTCTCCTTTTGGTTTTGACAAAGTTTACCTCATCTCAATTTATTATCTGCCTGTAGTACTCCAGGGCAAATAACCTCATTGGGAGGTATTTAGGTAGCTTGTATGGGGCAAACTAGCACCCATAAATCCTGATTTCTGTGTGGTTTCGGTACAAGTACTAATCTCCCACATGATGATTGATGTTTAAATGAAGGAGTCTCCTGATCTCAGGACTGATTCTTGGTGTAGGTGTTCCACTGAGCATGGTCATCACAGGGTGTACAAAGGAATCTATGAATTCATTGTATGAATAAGGGGAGGAATATTGATGAATCAATGGGGTCCAAAAGATGATTGATCTTGGTTAGCCCTTGGTGTCCAAATTTTGCAAGGTAAGTAGTAGAGGAACATGTGGTATAGTAATGAGGAGTACTTGGAAACTCTTTCATTTCCCATTCTCATGAACTACTCATGCATTTTGTTAGCTATGAATATGGAAAATTCATAAATGGTTGGAGGACGCTATCCTATGGTATAGATGGACATGAAATCTAGGATGATTTCATCAATGTATTCACTTATGGAATAACCCAAAGCACAAGATATCATGGATACAATATTTCATCCCCAAGGAGAAGATATAGTTTCTACATATGGAGGGGGGTGTTTGGGGGTATACTTCTCTTCTATGATGAAGGTTTGGATCAATTGGGCCAATCTTGTAGAGCTGAGTTTGGGATATAAGTCCAACAAGTCTCCAATTGAGAGGGGAGTTAGGTTTGGCCCTGGTTGGAGCTACATCATCTCATTGATGGACTCAGGAGTGAGGGTGAAAAGGACTTTTTGGTCATGAGACATGATGGTTCTGTGGCTGGGGACATAGCAAGCATAGCACATATGTACAATTTCAGGAAAAATATAGACTTGGGGGAATTGGTACTTGGGAAAATTTGACTCCGAATGGCCAATTTCATTAGCATGGTTGAGGAACTTGTCCCTACTTTGACAATGTATTTTGAGTAGGAGCTCTATGACAGAGGTATCTTTTATCTTGATATCTCTATTAGCTAAGGGAAGGTGGTCCAGCTCTAAATGGGGCATGGAGATGCGTCTCACGTTGAATGCAGTAGGGGCAGCCATAATTCGGTTCTTGTGGATTCGAATTAGGCTTGCTTAAGGTTTACTTGGGGTTTTCAGAGGTAGTTTGGCAGTTCAGGGGTTTGAGTATTCAACAAGGTGCAGTATGGAGTCTTATTGGAGTATTTACAATTAAGTTTTAAGTTTTAACAAAATACTCAATGACTGGTTTAACTTGAAATTGACAGGGCACTTGGTGAATTCAAGTTTAAATACCTGAAACTGAGGTAAACCGACTCTGAGCAGGGTAACTGGTAGCTGCAATTGGTCAAAGGGTGCCTGTGGAAGCTGCACGGTTGACTGGGTGGTCTGTGGCATTCTGTGGAGTGACATTTTCATGTGGGTTGACGGCTTCAACATTTTTCAGGTGTCGTGCATGCGTCCAGAAGCTTGTAGGTGAAAATTCAGCAAAAAAGACATTTTGGGGATTTTTGGTTTTTATATGGAAAAAATGTTTTTTAGCCGGTACGGGTCAATACTGACTGATTTTTTGCGTAGCGGGGAGGTGGTAAGCGGTTAATGTTTCACCGCTTATGGGCATCAGGTGGTTTTTTGGAGGGGCCGCCGAATTTCACTCAACGACTGACACGTCGCCAGGGTGGTCTCATGGAAAACAACTTTTTTGGGCGTGTATCGTCTGACTGATGATTGCACGTGAAATGGTTTCTGGGGTGTTGGATTTGGTCCTTCAGATCAGTCGGTTGTCAGGGTGAGATTGTGTGCGGAGGTTAACGGGGGGCAAATTAAATATGGCGGTGTCGGGATTAATGGTTGATTAAGGCGAGGTTAGGCCATCGGGTTGTTAGCGGAGGGCTTAATCATGGTTTTGCCTAAGTTAATCGCAGATCGATTTGTTAGTGGGTTTTTGTTGGGTTTGAGGTATCTTATAATTTATATTCAAACTAGGGTATAAGGATAAGTTTATATGGGAAATTAATATATACAGGAAAATGGTTATTAATGGGAATTAATATATAACAGTTAGATGTTAATATGAAAAACATCGGGAATGAATAGAGCTAAGCATAATCTATTTTTTATGATTTATTTGTTTTTAGCATATATGCATTATAACCTAGGCTAAAGTATTTTTGTGGGTCTTTTATATGAAAGGGGAATTTACATGGGGGTGATTACTTTCCCTAGGAAAATAATGTTTTAACCTTAGGAAAAGGGGTTTTATTAGGGAAATGAATGAAATGAAGGGGGGATGAAGTTTTATGAGGGGAATTTTGTACTTGGCATCCATAAGTCATTGAGCCGAGGGTCCGGTCCCTTTAGAAGTCAGAGAAATGCTCTGAGCCCCTTTGACTTAGAGTTTTTTAGTACTTAGAACTTTATTATGGGAAATTAGTTAAGTAAATAGGTAAAATGAATAGGGGAAGTTAATCAATTGACCTTGAAATCCATATTCATGCTTGATTGACCATTTTCATTTGAAACCTATGATGAGAGATGATAAATATGCTTTTTTCCCTATCATCATATTTCTGCAGCCTTTCTTCTACTTACCCCTATACTTGTCCTACCAATTTTTCTTCACTTTATTAGGATGAATTTAGACTAGCAAACCCTTATTAACACATTTTCTTTTCTTTCCACAAAGCAAACTACCTAATTCTATCACTATATCATCCAAGGGCTCAGATTAAACTGATGAGATCCTTTTATTTTACTATACCTAATTTAATGATTTGCCAAGATTAAATAGTTTGGTCAGATTTTATTCTCTAACTATTAACATGAAATTTAGAGCATGGCACAATCAAGATTAAATAGTTTGATTACCCTGGATTGTGGCATGAATCACAAGCTGCACACAATAATTATTTCACATAAAGTAAATAGTAGTGGCATTTAGACTTGAACACTTTCATGGCCTCTTTTTGTTTTTTGGGGTTCATATTTTTCACTTTTTTGGACCTTTTTCTTTATTCTTTTTGTCCTTTAATTTTTCTTTTAGGACACACTGCCTTTTCATTTTTTATTTTTCAATATGGAAAAGATTTGCAGAAAGCAAAGGTATGTACATATTACAAGGCTTAACCTTAGCCATTCAAAATTATAACTCCTGTTGGTATAGGAACCTAACAATGGCTCCACTTGGGGATGGAATTTCCTTGTGAAATGTCAAGAACTTTGAGATCAATAGCCTTGGAATTTTGACTTCAGTTACCTTGTGATTTGTCACCTTTCAACCTACTTTGTTCATACTTATGATAATAAATCCTTAAAAGCTTAGGGCCTTCTCTTCGGGCTTCAAATATAAAGGTTTACCATCCAATCCAAACTAGACTTTTTCAAAATAAAATATATACACATGGGAAATAAAAATTAGTAACTAGGTTCTATGTAATGTTTGAGCATTCGACCATTCACTGGTCCTCCTCCTTCTTCAGTACCATCTAGTCCTTTAAGGAAGAAAGCATTGTTCCCTTCGTAAGCATAAATAAGATAGGGGCACTTCCATAGGAAATCAAATTTCCCATGCTTACCCTTATCTTCCTTTCTCGAGTCCCACTTGAGTAGTTTATCACCTAAGTAGAAATCATCTTCCTTGGTCCTTCTATCAAAAATCTTTTTGATCTTTTCCTGCACAACTTGAGATCTTATGTAGACATCTTCTCTGGTTTGCTGGAGATGAATAGTTTGGTTAATTCTCCTATGGATATCATTTGGTTCAGATTGTAGTTCTTGGAGCATCTTCATCGCTGGTACTCCCAAAGAGGACGGAAAAACAACTTCCATGCCATAAACTAGTTGATAGGGAGATGTACCAATTGACTTCTTGGTAGTCAGTCTATCAGCCCATAAGGCTTTGACTAACTTCTTGTTCCATGTTTTCTTATTATCTTCCGGTAACTTCATAGTAATGTTCACTAGGATTTTGTTTGAAGATTCTTCCAGCCCATTTCCTTGAGGTAGTAGGCTGTAGAATGACCTAGGGTGATGTGATACTTATTGCAGAATTTTATCATTCGTTTGTATTTGAAATCTGCTGCATTATCAATAATGAGCTTGGTTGGGCATTCAAATCTAGACAGAATGTTGGTTTCAAGGAATTTAATGATAACAATATTTGTGGCTTTCCTTGAAGGTATGGCCTCTATCCATTTTGTGAAATAGTCTGTGGCTGTGAGGATCCACTTATGTTGGGCAGAGGAGGGTAGGTGAATTTCACCAATGAAGTCTAAACCCCATTGTTGAAAAGGCACTTCAGCAATTATTGGTTTAAGGGGTAACGATAGAAGTTTTCTTTTCCCTTCAAAAATTTGACACTTGTGACAAGAGGTCACAAATCTCTTGACATCATAGAATAAAGTTGGCCAGTAGAAACCTGCCCTTAAGATTTTATCTGCAGTGGTTCTCCAATAGAGGTGCCCACCACAATCACTTGCATGAAATTCTTGTAGAACTTTGATAACCTCATATTTTATCAAACGGTTAAGGAGAATTACTTCATGATCTTTCCAAAACAAAACAATCTGCACCTCTTATTATATAGAAAGGGTCAAATTGGCAATTCTAGGGTGCGTAAGCATGCTGTCAATATAAGGAGAGGTACAAAGTCGCTCGACCAACGCCCCCAACCCAATAAGCATCAAGGAAGCACGCTCAACCAATGATTAAGGGAGAGGTAAAATCACACATTCGTCACTACTCTTCGGAGATCATCGGAGCAGTGACCTACCAATAAAGGAGTAGTTATCAGCCCTTTATATTCTTCCCGTCAAACCTAAATCAATGAGTCATTTTCAGACTTAAAGCCGCCATCCAGTTGATAAGCCATTAAGCCATTCAGCCCCTAAATAATCCAGGAGGAGCTCGTAAGTTTTGTAAAACATATATGATATTAGCATACCATGGTGATTCAAAAAAGGCTTGATTGATTGGTGGAGTCACCATCTCCTCTCCTTCATCTAGTGCAACAACAAAGTTTATGTCTAAGGCCTGACAATTCGACTCCGCCATAAGTTTGGCTAAGCCTTGGCCCTTTATTAACTTTGTGGGTTTTATATCTATGTCATACTCTAAGATAGTAGAAATCCATTTTTCCCTTTTCCCATCAGGACCTTCCTGAGTCAGGATGTCTTTGACTATAGAATTGGGAACATAGGCTATTATATGAGAATACAAAATATATACCTTAAAATCTTTGATAGCTTTTACTAAAGCCAATGCTTATTTATCCATTATGTTGTATTTTAAGGGACCATCTCTTAAGGCTTTGCTAAAGAAATCAATGGGCTATTCATATCCTTGGTCATTTTTCTGCAGTAAAACTGCAGCTATTGTATGCTTAGAAGAAAAGGAAAACAAAATGAAATCCCTATCAAATTTGTGACTAACTAATACCAGGGTTTTTGTCAAGGCTAGCTTGATGTATTCAAATGATTTCTTAGCTTCGATAGTCCAACTTAAGGTCGAATCTTTTTTCAACATGTTATTTAGTGCTTGAATTAACTCTGCTAGGTTAGAAATAAATCTTGTAAGGAAGTTAATCATTCCTAAAAATGCTTGTAGTTCTCTGATATTCCTAGGGTGTTGGCTTCAATTATTGTAGGATCTATTCTTATGCCATCTTTAGAAATGATATGCCCTAACAATTTCCCTTCTCCCAATCCAAATAAATATTTCTTGGGGTTCAAGGAGATGCCATACTTTCTGCATTTTATAAATACCTACCTTAGATGATCTAGATGTTGATTATCTGATTTTGAGAAAACAGTAATGTCATCAATATATATTACAAGGCAATCATGGATTTCTTTGGAAAATTCTATATCCATAGCCATTTAGAAAGTGGCTGTTGCATTCATTAGCCCGAAAGGCATTTTGACATACATAAAGGTGCCCCAAGGAGTGGTTAAATCAGTCTTGGGTTGGTTGTCAGGGTAAACCAAAATTTGATTATAACCAGAAAACCCATTTAGTAATGAGATTCTGGTTGACCCAACTACCCTTTGTAAGATGTGGTCCATTTTGGGAAGAGGGTAATTGTCTTTAAGTGATGCTTTATTCAGGGTTCTGAGATCTACATAGAGTCTGATCTCACTAGTTTTCTTCCTGGTTGGGACCAAGTTTGAGACCCATTGAGAAAACCTTATTGGTGCAATTATCTTGGCATCATACATTCTCTTAATTTCTTTTTCTATTGAAGGTAATAAGGAAAGATTAATTCTCCTAAGATTTTGCTTGAAAGGTTTTTGATTCTCTTTGAGAGGAATTGTGTGTTGGATGATGCTGGTGTCATAGGATTTAAGTTCCTCATAGCTCCAAGCAAAGACATCCTGAAATTCTTTCAATAAATCAATGTATTTCACCTTTTTTATTGAAGGGAGTGACTTTGATAGTTTAATTAGATTGGGATTGTCTTCAGTGCCTATGTTACACTCTTCAATATCACATTTTAATGGTTCCATTTTAGCCTTCCTAGGAACATCATTTGAATCAAATAAGTCTTCCAGAGGGGTTAAACCTTGTGGTAAGAAATTATCCTTGAGATTAATTACTTCGCTTTCTTCATTAATTGTTTCATCAATATCAACCTATTCTAGGTTGTTTATATCTGACATTGTGAATTTAGTGGGAATAAAACTATCTACTTCATTACGTTCTAGCTAATTTATTATTGCTTCATCCCTAGTGATAATATCTATGGATGTATCAGTGTCTATGTTACTATGTGCAAATTCTTCTTCTAAAGTTAAGAAGTTGTTTAGCTGTCTATCATTTGAAAATACTTTCCAGTTATGCACATTATCTGGGATTGAAGGTCTGTGCCTGACCTCAGCAGTGTATTGATGGTTAGGTTGGAAGGGTAATCTGCAGGTACTGGCAAACATTGCTAAACTATGGGCTTGCATATTGTGTTTCCTAGGGACTACTGCAAGCTATGTTTCTAGCAAAGTATTGAGTATCTCTACAATGGTTCCTCTATAATAACCTAATATAGTGTCTTTAGTCACTAATACACCCTTAATCTAATTTACAGCTAGCTCTGAATCTCCTATGAATGAAACTCATTGAGCACCTAAATTCATAACTACCTTGAGACCTAGAATCAAAGCCTCATACTTGGACATATTATTGGTACATCTGAAATTTAACCTATAGGCATGGCCCTATGAGTGATTTTTTTCTAAATTATAAATCCATACCGCACTCTTGCTCCTAACTTATATACAGAGCCATCAAATTCTAAATGCCATTAGATTTCATGTACATATTTCTCATCATTAGTAGCCCATTTATTTTAATTTCTAGCAACCTGATTACTTTCTTCCTTGCATAATTATGAAGTTTCTTTAGATTCATTAGCAGTGGAAACTGCAATTTCTTTTGGTTCTGCAACAACACTGTTAGGAGTTTCGTTTGGTGTTTGATCAGTGTTGAACATAATAAAAGAGTCTACATCTGAATGCATGGAGTAGATGGGATAGTTTTGAGGTCTATCTTGGCTGCTTACAATGTATTTCATGAAAGTTTCTCTATACAGGTTCTTGGGTTGTCCAAACAAAGAAATTGTGGCATATGACATATCCAGTTGGAGGGATCCTTAAAGCTTGGATCCCCAAGATCTAGATAACATCATGCCATATTTTGGTAGGATATCAACCACTACAATGTCCATGAGGATACTCTTGGCAAGATATTGGACTAAAGTAATACACAAATATTTGATTAACCCTATGTTTACTCAATTTTGTATTTCCTAAATTGCTACATTAATTATCAATCTAGGAGTTGTAAACTGATGAAGTGTGGTGCATTGTATGTGCAAGACAACCTCTTTCTTACTTTTATTGTTTTTGGGGTTTTGTGTTTGTTGGTCTCCTAATGCAAATGGAAATCCTATTCCTAGGTTTTAAGAATACTTTTAAAGGGAAAGTATGGATGTAAATTTAAGACAAGGTTTATGTATCTTATGATAATTTCCAAAACCTAGCACCTCAAAATATCTCAAAACATGCTA
The DNA here is from genome assembly GCA_000404065.3 of Pinus taeda. Taxonomy (NCBI): domain Eukaryota; kingdom Viridiplantae; phylum Streptophyta; class Pinopsida; order Pinales; family Pinaceae; genus Pinus; species Pinus taeda. Next base: position 302,658 of record APFE031148608.1, on the reverse strand, counting down.
GTAATAAAATTAGTACTTGAACATGAATGTAAATGTGCAGCTACTTAAATCAATGAAAATATGAAATACTCATCATGAAATCAGTGTCTCTGCTACCTATCTAATTACAGAAATAAAATCTAAACTATTGCACCCAAACAAACCAAAAATTGCAGACTAATGAAAGAAAGATCAATTTACTTCACTTATAATCCGATAGCTTGGCAAGTAGCTTCTCGGGTTAAGCCATGGCATCGAAGATAATGTCAAATAACATGAAGAATTGATATTTAAATTACCTACTTGCAGATTAATGAAAGAAAAATAAAATTACTTCACTTATAATCTGATAGCTCACCAAGTAGCCTTTCGGGGTTACGTCATGGCACTGGAGATAACGTGCAATAACATGAAGAAATTGATATCTAAATTACCTACTTGTAGATTAATGAAAGCAAAATCAAATTACTTCACTTATAATCCGATAGCTCGCCAAGTAGATTTTCGGGGTTAAGCCATGGCACCAGAGATAACATTAAATAACATGAAGAACTTGATATCTAAATTACCTACTTGCAGATTAATGAAAGCAAAATCAAATTACTTCACTTATAATCTGATATCTCGCCAAGTAGCTTTTCAGGTTTAAGCCATGGCACCATAGATAATGTCAAATAACATGAAGAAATTGATATCTAAACTAGCTAATAGTAGCAAATAAATATCACTGAAATCAAAGAATAACTAAAATTGAAAAGCTTAAAAAGTTCAGCAGAGAGGCAAATGTCATGTCACTATTTGATGCAAAAATTATATGAAAAAGCTTGAGCATAACCTATCTTGAAACACACTGATTAGTGTTAGTAAAAGTATGCAATGCTGGAAAATCATATACAGGAGTGAAAGATTAACACCATAAATAAATTATGAAACATATACAGTTAAACAAATTATGAAACATATACAATGGAAATAAGAGAAACGATGCATGAAAACTTTACAAAAATGAAAAGCAAAAACTTAGCCAGTAGGGGCCCTTTGCATGGCCTTTGGTTAATACGCTGTCAACCCAAAATCACGCTTAAACAGTCATAAGCAACAGAGTCTTTATATTGCAAAATAGAGGAAATGTCTTCTCGTTACAACAACAGGGCTAACGTTACAACAACAACATAAAAACTAACATCAAGACTAACTACTTGCGTTTGAAAACATGTTATTTATAGAGGAATTTTAGATCACTATTTTTCTGTGAGGAATCTTCAGTAGATGACACGTAAAAAGACAGAACCCGTAAGCTCAGTGTCTTGGTTGCCATGATCATTCAATCTACAAAAGGTGGATGTTGGATTTGCGTCATGGAGAGGCCTGCAGCTGTCAAGAGGGATTCACGAATCTAGGAATGGTCTCAGACCTTTCACGTGCTAAAAACAGAGACCTATTTGCTATAGGACTCCTTGTTTGACCGTCCTTTGACCAAGGCATTTCTTTACGAATTCGACTGAATAGATAGGAACTTGTCCATGTCTAGATCATTTATGAGCTACCCACATGCTTGTTTCACCTGCCGACGCCTGTAACCTATAGAACAATAAAAATAGCTTGGGAAAGTCATCTTCATGCCATGTTTGGAGTGCTAAGGTTTCTTGAAGATTGTAGCAAAGATTGCTCCATATGATCTCTATTGGTATACCTTGATTCTTGAAGATGCGTTGGTTTTGTTCCTTCCATATAGTCCAAATGAGAAGACCTGGGATGATTTTCCACAAAGAGTTTAGCAATTTTCTCTTATACGAATTGATTGCCCAACTGCGGATGGTGTTGGTAATGTCCCCTTTTACTCTTCCTTCTTCTTGAAATATCGAGCTTGCTTTTTCCTAGAGTTGAGTTGACAGATTGCATGTGTCCATGAGGTGCTGGATGTTTTCTTCCCGTTGTTTACAGTTGGGACATATTGAGGGCCCATGGAAGATTTTTTCCCTTAGGTTGTCCCAAGTGAGTATCTTTTTTTGACATAACAACCAGAGGAAAGTAGAGACCTTGGGCCAAATTCTAGGAGACCATACTTTGTCCCAAAGAAGGTCCTTGAATTTTTGATTGCTAATCAGAAGGTTGTATGCCTCCTGAGTGTTTAAGGTTCCACGTGGAGTGTACCTCCTAAGTAAGATATCCTTCTTATCAAAAAATTGAATTTTCCAGTTTGTGAGCTCTATGTCCATCTCCTTATGTATTAGCTTTGTTCCTTTCCTGATGAAGTGTGTCGTGCTTAGCCATTTTCTATAACCCTAATTGATGGTGGGAGTCCAATGCTGGTTGAATTTGTCCATTTGAATCTCATCCCAATCTTCTATTTGGGGTGGTCTGATTAGGTTGCTTAGCCTGGGTCTTTGCTGCCAAGAGTCGACCTAGAAGCGGGCGTTGTTTTCATCCCTTATTTCCCATAAACTGTGTTTCTGAATCATTTCTCTGTGCTATCTGGCTACATTCTAGATTTAGGAGCCCTTTTCCATATCTATTAGTTATATTAAATCATCTGGTAGCCTGTTGTTTGCATATTTGGCAGTCCAGAGTATGGCCCAAGGAGTCTGCAGAGAAGAGAGCCCTTTCCACCATATTCTTGTTCCCATGACTGCATTGTTGTGTTGAGGGTCTCGGAGACCAATACCCCCTGAGTTTTTGGGAGGAAAACTGTAGCCCATTTGACCAGTGCCCATTTGCGATTTTGTCCAGAAGATCCCCATAAAAAGTTTCGCTGTAGAATTTTTATCGTTTTAAGCACCCATTTTGGTGCTGCCAAGAAAGAGAAGAGATAAAGAGGCACTGATTGTGAGACACCTTTGACTAACACTAGGAGACTAGCCATGTTGAGGGCTCTATAAGTCCAGGAGGAAAGGTGGGCTTCAAATTTTTCTAGCAGCAGCTACTAGGAGGTATGCTTTAAAGCAGAGTCAGTTAAGGGGGCACCAAGATATTTGGTTGGGAGAGAGGCGACAGAGAATCCAAGAATGCAGGCTATATACGATTGAGTTATGGAGGGAGTGTGAAAAAAGAAGATTTGGGATTTGATAATATTTATGCTGACTCCAGATGCTTCAATGAAGTTATCGAGAAGGGATTTGAATTTTAGGGCCTCTTGAACTGAAGGGTGCCCAAACAACATGTTATCATCCACAAATTGTTGGTGAATGAAAGCAGGGGAATTGTGGAAGGAGATTCCTCTAAGTTGCTGAGATTGAAGTGCATTCTTTATAATACAATCTAACCCTTCAACCATAAGTACAAAGAGAAAGGGGGCAAGGGGATCTCCTTGACAGATGCCTCTAGAGGAATGAAAAGGGTTGGAAGGAATTCCATTAACCAGAATGGAGAAGAAAGTAGAGGAGATTAGACTCATAATGCATCTAACCCATGGAGGAGAGAAGCCAAAGGCTGATAGCATTTTTTGAATGTAATTCCAACTCAACTTATCAAAGGCTTTTGAGAAGTCAATTTTGAGGAGCATACCTGTTTTTTTATGGTGCTTCAAGGAGTGTATGATCTCATGAGTGAGAATGATGCCCTCTATGATTTGCCTACCTTCCACATATCCCAATTGTTCTGAAGAGATGAGCATGGGAAGTAGTGGCTTCAGATGGGAAGCAATGACTTTAGATATGACTTTATAGATAACATTACAGAGAGATATAGGCTTGAATTTGTCTAGAGTTATAGATTGCTCTTCCTTGGGAATGAGAGCAATAGAGGTCGTGTTTAGAGAGGGAAGCATCCAGCAGAGAGTCGTAGACTCTTCTACTACCTGCCAGACTTCCTCTTTGATAAGATTCCAGAATTTATGAAAGAATTTTGAGGTAAAACCATCTGGACCTGGTGCTTTTCCTTCCTTGAGCTAATGCATGGCAGATTCGAATTCCTGTAAAGAGATCAGACAAAGGAGCAGTTGATTGTGTTCTGCTGTTATGATTCTCAGAATGTGTTGGAGAATCCTTTCTATAGCTAGATGTCCATTGATTTGTGGCTCTTGCTGCACTTTTTTGAAATGTTTAAGGAGCTCTTTTTCAATATCATCGTGTTCTTCTAATCTTTCTCCCTACTGATTCTAAATTTGTGTGATGTTATTGTGCATTCTTCTCTATATGGTGGTGGGATGAAAGAATTTCGTATTCCGCTCTCCCTTTTTTATTCATCTTACTCTGGATTTTTGTTTCCAAGGGATCTCCTCGTGCTTTTCTCTTTCTGCAATCTGATTTTGAAGAAACTTTTCCTATTCTGAAAAAGAGCTTCAGTCCTTCCTTCAGTGATTATTGTTTGCTGGATATTTTTCATTTCTTGAGCTAAATCATTTTGAGCTTGAAAGATGTTTCCAAAGGTCAATTGATTCCACTGCTTGATGTGCCTTTTGAGATATTTGATTTTTTGTTGGAATTGAAACATTTTTGTTCCTTGTGGGGGATTGAAGCTTTTCCATGCAGAATGGACCAAATTGTTGAAGTCCGGATGCGTCGGCTAGAATGATTCAAAGTGGAAGGGTCTTCGAGTGGATTTCCAAGGTCTTTGCCATTAAAGAGAGATGGGCCAATGGTCTGATCTAGATAGAGGTAAGATTGAGATTGAAAAGTCTCCTCCAAGGTGTATAGCATTGTCTGAAATCAGGAATCTATCTAGCTAGGAGGCAATCTGCTAGGTGCCTGATCTTATATTATTCCATGTATCGATTCCATAGTTGAATGGTAGATCCATGAGCCAGTTGTTTTGTATGAAATCCTTGAAATGGGTACTTTCAATGTCTAGTTTAATTCAGCCTCCATTTTTTCCCCTAGTTGAATACCTAAAGTTCGTTGTTGATGTGCTCTGGAGAGAATAACTTCCAGACTTTCTAGCTGTCTTTCCGGGATTTTGTCAAATTATTTTTTTCCTGTAGGCTAGCTCAAGGCTGAATATATCCAGATCTCCTATGTCTATACTTTCAAGCTCTTCTTCAATATGCTTGGGTTCACTACTTTCTTCCAGGAAGTCTATTGAATTGTCGAGTTCTTGTAAAAATATGTTGATGTCCATACCATTAGGTTTCCAATATGGATTCACATTGGTGGTGGATGTTGGAGGTTGTTTGGATTGTAGGGGATTTTGAGCTTCCTTAAATCTATGGGATTGGTTGTAGAGGGTGATTTGGGTGGCTCTGCAGAATGCATGGGGGTTTTAGAGTCTAGTGATGTTGGTTGAGCCAGGATGTCGAAGCTGTTACTGGTAGAGGGTATTGAGGCACTGGCGGGAGGATATTTGGGGTACGATGCAAGTTTTTTGTCATTCTTTTTCCGATTGTTTACTTTGTTAAATCCTTCAGAATCTAGTTTCTCTGATGTGGTATAGGTTGTGGATTTAGCATTTAGCGGGCAATCACGAAAAAGATGGCCATGAGCATGACATTTTATACATTTGAAGGGGACATGTTCATAATCTAAAGACTGAATCCACTCAAAATCATCATGATATAGACTTACCGAATCCGAAGGAGCTTTGCTCATATGCATGTAGACACAAATGCGGGCATAGGAAGTATATCTTCTGAGTTTTGTTTCTTTCACTATCTTTATGAACTCCCCCAGACCATTTCCGATGTCTTTTAGTGAATCTTCATCCGAATACTCCAATGGATGGGAGTATAGTCGAATCCAGACTGGTACCCAGCTCAGATCCTCTTTGTCCGGGTTGAAACTTTCGATCCAATCTCTTAGGTACAGGCTAGCAGCGTTGAAGAAATAGGGTCCACCATTGATAACTCTATTCCAGTCTTCTATATGGTTAAAGACTACCATAAAGAAACCTTTGGACCCAGCTGCAGGGTGATGTGCTCTTTGGGTTTCCATTTGGCTGCAATCCATCCTTGCAGGGCTTTCTCCATTGGCCAAAAGCCAATAAATTTCCTGAATAGAGCATGCTCTTTCATGAACTGAATTTGGGTGTTGATTCTTTGACTTGGTAATTCAATCTTTGGTATTTCTACTACAATAGGCTTGTAGGTCACAGAGGTTTCTTTGGGGACCCAATCATTTCTTGCAGTGTCTGGCTACCTATTTGGGGCCATTTCCGCTGTTTCCTGTGGCCCTTTCTGTTTACCTTGGTTATTCTGGTTTCCCTGCTTTGTCGTGTTGGGAAGCTGATCCAATGCAGATGCCCCTTCAGTTTTATTCTGAGCCTGAGGTTCGCTGTAATCATTGGGGGGAGGCTCTAAGTCCCCCCCAGAAGGTAATCCATGACTAATGTGTTATTCACTGCTGTATGTAGTTGTCAGGTGTGCAGAGGTGTTGTTGCAGACTTGTCGTCATCAGAGCAGGACCTCCGTTGCAGGGCTTGACAAAACCCTAATTTCCCATGTTCTGCTCTCAAGCTAGCCGCACATTGATATTGTATTCGTAGTTAAAGGGACCAAAAAATATTATTAAAAAATAAAAAGAAGAACAATATATTTAAAAGTGTTTAAAAGTGATAATATAATTATTTATATTTATAAGTGATTAAAGATTTGTATAAATTTATATTAGTTTTTATTTTAATTTTTTGTTAAGATGTGTGAATCTTGAGCTGCACACATTACCTTTAGCCTGAGAAACCGCAACCCATGGGCACCTAAGTCATCAAAGTCACTTAGGGATCGCATTTGGCCTTGACAACTCCAACCCTTAACATGGTTGGATTTTTGCCCTCAGAGTTTCAAACCAGTCACATTCACATCACAGAGTGTGTTAATAATACATCTCATCATCATCTATTCTATGCCCCATGGGATTATTTTAGTTTATTTGATTAAATATTAATAAATTGACTTTTTTATTATTAATAAATTTCTAAATCATTTTTTTAAATATTTTAAATCTAGTTTAAATATTTGATATTTTTGGTTTCTGAATTTAATGTTTGAGTAAAGTTCAAAATCTTTGTCGTAGGATTCTTTCATAGTGTTGAATCCATCTATGTATTAAAAATGCATTTTATTCAACTAAAAATAATAAATTCACCAAAAATTGTATCATCAAATTCATAAGAAAAGAACTAAAACATCTAATAGTTGAATTACACTTTGATTCTTTAACATTTTAGCTTTTAAAAACTATTAATATTGTAAATAACACATCCCAAACATGAAATGTTAACTCCCATAGATTGAAGGACATAATGCAACTAGGGGTCAAGTATGAACCAATACTGCATGTGATAGGTGGAAGGCAGAATGACTGTTACATGTAATGTGATGGGAGGCACTTTTTCAACTTTTTACAACTTGTGGTCATCTTCATCACATTTAAGGATTATTGCATTTGTTTTCTCTATAGGCAGAGAGAATGTATTGGATTGTGTTAGTGTTTTCAATGAGCAGGAGCTTCGAAAGTTGGATTCCTAGGCTATGGAGGCTCTGTGATATAATGGGAGGTATGGACAAGGAAATCCACATTTACCATGAGATGGAAGATGGTGAGGAGGTCCCAATTTTAGCCTGAGACCAAGATTTTATCCCAAGCACAATGGGGACCAGTCTCATGAAACTAGTGGGAGTATCATAGGCTCCATATGATACCTCTCTCGTCGGAACATTAGGAAAGGATAGTGATAAGGGAAATGGTTATGGTGTTGGGGAATTTCCAAGAACCCTTCAAAAGAATCTTGGGGTGAGAGGTTTCTTGAAATTGAGTTTTTCATTCCCAACATTAGATCTTCATTGACACATAAACTTTTATGACCCTTAATTAAGAAGGGTGGAATTACGGGACAATTTTTTCTCAAAATCCTTTTTGAATTTAGACAAGGTGATAATTGGGGTGGACCTCAATTTCTCAATGGGAGTTTCAAAGGTATTGGGGCATAGAGATAGATAAAAAAATCTTATATCATTACTTCCATCATAAATTTTTACTCTCTAAGACTGTGGATATCGAACCAGTGAACCACAAAGCTACATTGTAAATGTGTAGGGTTGGTGCAGAGAAAATCACCAAAAGGCTAGATTGTTTCTTGATTTCAAAATATTTGATTCATAATTTTAACTAGGTAAGACAATCAATTAGGGATGGAGGGGAGTCTGGTCACTCCCCATTTTTTTAGGAAGTAATAGGAATGAAAGAAAAGCCAACTAGTCCATTCAAAATGTACTCCACTTGGTTAAAAGAGGAGGCTTTCCTTGATCTAGTTAAACAAAAATGGAAGGAGTTCAAATCACAGGAGAAGAGATCAACAACTAATCAGTTTGAGGCTAATCAAGAACTTAAATAAGTGGAGAAAAATATTTAGTATATTTATAATTAATGGGGTGAAGGCTTTAATGAACTTGGGGCAAGGGAGGAGGTGATACCTTTGGAGGGGAGAAGGAGATCCATGTTGGCAGCTCAAGAAGTAGCTTGGAGACTTAAAATTCGGGAATTCTAGCTCTAGAAAGGGGATGAAAAAACAAAGTTATTCCAAGCATATGCTAAAGAGAGTAAAATAAACAACACTATCTTGAATTTGGAGGATAGGGAGGGAAGAGAATTGAAAAGCTTCCATAATTTTGAATTTCTAGGGAAGAATTATTTCCAAGACCTCTTTAAAGAAATATACGGGATCTCCATTCCTAACATAATTTGTGTGGCTCAGGCCTTCGAAGATTTGTGGAGGAGGGCAATAGGTATATTATGTAGTATATTTCTAAGGAATAAATGAAAATGTTCTTACACTTCTTTTAAAGGGACAAAATTCCAAGCCTAGATGGCTAGTCAGTTGAGTTACTTTTTTGCCTTTATGACATCCTTAGGAAAGATTTACTAAGAGTGTTTTAGGAATCTAAGAGGGAGGGTAGAATTATTCTAGCCTTTAACAATAATTTCACTGCCCTTATTCCAAAAGGGGACAACAAATGGTAGATGGATGATTATCCACCCATATCACTATGCAATTGTATCTATAAATAATACCCAAAGTTATTGCCTTAAGATTGAAGATTATTATATTGAAATCTATCTCTCAAGAGAAATATGGGTTCCTTTATGGAAACCAAGTACATCAAGCTATAGGAGTGGCATAGGAAGGATTTCATAATATTAAAATCCTCAAACTAAAGGGGGTAGTTAACAATATATAGATTTCTAAGGCGTAATATAAGGTTGGTTGGCTATACATTAGGGTTTTTCTCACCCATGTGGGCTTTAATATACCCTTTATTTTCTGGATAATGAGTTTCCTTCAATCAATGTATTTTACAGTATTAATCAACATATATGCTCCCCCCTTTTTTCATGCATAGAGGGTCCTTTTGCGGGGGTGCCCACTTTCACCTCTCCTTTTTGTTATGGTTGTGGAAGGACTTAGTAGGTTGATGGTCGAATCAATTGAAGAGGGGAGTTCAATGGTACAATGATTGCACAAATCCATGCTACAATACATCTTCTTTTTGTTGATGATGTGCTTGTTTTTTTCAATTGCTCAACAAGAGATGTTGACAAATTGATTTAAATTTTAGGCCTACTTGGGAAAGCTACAAGAATTATTGTAAATGACAAGAAATCCACAATATCCTTTCATAATTGGGATGACATGGATCTCCATCACCTAAGGGATAAATTTCCTTATGAACTCAAGTTATTAGATGAGGTGGATAAATACATAGGTTTCCAACAAAAACCAAATAACTACTGTAAGGAGTGCTAGAGTTGGATCTTAGCAAAAATGGAAAAATGATTGAAGACCAAGAGACATGTGTGGTTGTCAAGGGTGGGCATATTATTCATGGTCAAATATGTAGAGGAGTTGGATCTTCAAAAAAATGGAAAAAGGATTGAAGACCTAGAGCCATGGGTGGTTGTCAAGGGTGGGCATATTATTCATGGTCAAATACATAATAGAGGAAATCCCAATATATCAGATATCTCTAGCATGGATACCCAATGCATCCTTAAAAAACCAAGAAGGTTGTGTTTCAGGTTCTTGTGGGTAGTTCATAATGAACAATGAGTTGTCACTTTTGTAAAATGGGAAAGGATTCTTGTCCCCAAAGCCTTTGGACGATAGAGATTAAAAAAGTATTTTCCTTTTCTCTAGGTCCTTGGTTTCAAAGTGTGGTTGGAGACTACTGACTATTAAAAGTCTCCTGACACTAGTGGTTACTCAAAAATATATTGCTTCCATATTTATGGAAGAATGGATCAGAAGAGAAGATAAGCCACATGCAAACAAATTTGTTATATGGAGGGAGCTGTTGGACTCCTTTGAACTTATCAGAGGATGAATTACTTGGAAAGTTGAAATTAATGGTAGCAGTGTGAGGATTCGTAAGGACCCTTAGCCTGGAAGTGTGGGGAGACATATTTTTCTTTAAGACCTTATTGATTATCTTAAAGATAGGGGTTACTCAAAGCTTTATCATATGGAAAATATAGTTAACAAAGCCATATGATGCCAAGGTTGGAACTCAACAGATGAGCTATGCATCAAGGAAGCACAAAGGGAGGTTTAACTGAGGTATCTAGATTTGCTGCCGGAGGACCACATATGAATCACTGATATGGATGATGAAATTTTCTAGTCCTTCTCCCCAAGTGGCATATCCTCACCCAAGCTTGGGTATGTATAATTGCATGTGGAAAGAGTAGTAGGGGAAGAAATCTAGTGGTGGAAGCCTATTTGGCATGCAAATTTTTTTACAAAGTTTCATATTTTTATGTAGTGTGGAAGGCTAGAGAAATTGGAGTCTGATCACTCCCCAGGTTTCTAGGGACTAATAGGAATCAAATACAAGGCAACTAATCCATTCAAAATGAAATCCTCCTTTTTAAAAGAGGAAGTTTTCCTTTATCTAGTTAAACAAAAATCGAAGGATTTTGACTCATAGGAGGGATGCTCAACAACTAATCAGGTTGAGGCCAATTAGGAGCTTAAAGAAGTGGAGCAGAAGCTTCAATCTATTTCCAATTAATGGGGTGAATACTTTAATGAATTTGGGGATAGGGAGGAGGTGATCCCTTTGGAAGGAAAAAGGAGATTCTTGTTGACAACTCAGGAAGTAGCTTAGAGACATAAAAGTAGGGCATTTTGGTTGTATAAAGGGGATGAAAACAAAAAGTTTTTCCAAGCCTATTCTAAAAAGAGTAAAGTGTGCAACACTATCTATAATTTGGAGGATAGGGAGAGATGATAATTAACAAGATTCCATGATTTGGAATTTCTAGGGAAGAATTATTTTCAAGGCCTCTCTAAAGTGGTAGAGGGGACCTCCATTCCTAAAGCAATTCATGTGGCTCAGGCCTTTCAAGATTTGTGGAGTAGGAAAACGGGTTTTTTATGGAGGATATTTCTAAGGAAGAATTGAAAATGGTCTTAAACTCCTTTTAAAGGGACAAAATTCTAGGCCTAGATGGCTAGTGAGTTGAGTTCTTTTTTGGCCTTTATGACATCCTTGGGAAACATTTACTAAGAGTTTTTGAGGAATCTAGGTGGGAGGGGATAATTCTACTAGCCTTTAACACTACATTCATTTCCCTTATCCCAAAAGGGGACAACCCATGGCAGATCGATCACTAGCCAAATTTATTTCCTCAAGATTGAATTTTGTATTATCCAAATATATATCTAACGATCAATTTGGGTTCCTTGAAGGCATGCATGTACATGAAGTTATTGGGGCAGCATAATAATACATTCATATTATAAAAATCCTTAAACTAAAGATGTCAATTCTCAATATAAACCTTTCTAAATCATACGATAGGGTCAACCAGCTATACATTAGGATTTCTCTCACCCATGTTGGCTTTAGTATTCCCTTTATCATCTGGATAATGAGTTTCCTTCAATCTATGTGTTTTACAATATTAATAAGTATATATGCTTCCCCCTTTTTTCATGCACATAGGGGCCTTCGACAAGGGTGACCACTTTCACCTATCCTTTCTCTTATGGTTGTGGAAGGACTTCACGAGTTGATGGTTGAAGAAAATCGAAGAGGGGAGTTCAATGGTACAATCATTGCACAAATTCATGCTACAACACATCTTCTTTTTTGCTGATGATATACTTATTTTTTTCAATGGCTCAACAAGGGATGTTGATAGATTGGTTTAAATTTTAGTCATATTTGGAAAAGCTATAACAATTATTGTAAATGAAATGAAATCCACAATATCCTTTCATAATTTGGATGACAAGGAGCTCCATCACCTAATGGAAAATTTTCCTTATGAAGTCAAGTTATTAGATGAGGGGTTGAATTACATAGGCTTCCATCTAAAACCAAGTAACTACTACAAGGAGGACTATAGTTGACTCTTGGAAAATATGGATAAAGTATTGAATACCTGGAGCCACAGGTGGGTTTAAACAGTGGGCATATTAGTCATGGTCAAATATGTACTAGAGGAAATCCTAGTCTACGAGATATCCCTAGCATGAGTACCCAAATGAATCCTTGAAAAAGAAATAATTTTTTGTTTCAGGTTCTTGTGGGTAGGTCACGTTGAATAGTCGATACTCCCTTGGGTAAAATGGGAAAGGATTGTTGCCCCCAAAGCCTTACGAGGATGGAAATTAACAAATATTTTCCTTTTCCCTTGATCCCTAGCTGAAAACTATGGTTGGAGGCTACTGATCACACAAAGTCTCTCGAAACTAGTGGTACTCAAAAATACATTGCTCCAAACTACTTGGAGGAATGGATTAGAAGATAAGATAAGCCACATGCGAACATCTCTGTTATATGCAGGGAAGTGTTGAATTCCTTTGACTTTATAGGAGCAAGACTAGTTTGTTAAGTTGGAAATAGTAGTAGGGTGAGGATTGGTAAGGATCCTTGAATTGGAAGTGTGGGGAAATGCATTTTTCCTCAAGCTATTACTGATTCTCTAAGAGATAGGGAATACTTAAAACTTTGTCATCTGGAAAATATAGCTAACACAACCATCTGGTGCCAAGGATGGAAGTTAGTAGATGAGATAGGCATTAAGGAAGCACATACGGAGGCCTTGTTAAGGTATCAGATTTGTTGCAAGAGGGAAACATTAGAATCACTAACAAGGATGATGAAATAGTCTAGACCTTCTCCCCAAGTGGCAAATAGTTACCCAAACTTTCGTATGTGCCATTGAATGTGGATAGAGTAGCACAGGAAGCAATCTAGTGGTGGAAGCCTATTTGGCATGTAAAATGTTCTACAAAGGTTTGTATTTTTATGTAGTGTGTCCTTAGCAACAAACTCCCCACCTGAGATTTTATCTAGTTAAGATACAAAATTGCCTCTGGTTGGTGCACTCTGTGCAAAATGCACGAGGAAACAATCCCACGCCTATCTATAAGGTTCCCTTTATTGGGAATTAATTAACGAGGAAATGAAATACATAAAATATTACAGAATCAGAGATACAAAAATGCATAAAACAAGAGAGATGCAAATATACATGGTTCGCCCAATTTGGGCTACATCCACAAAGAAACAATCAACCCTTCATTTTATATTATCCAGCAAAATGAAGAGATACAACCTACAATAGATTCGATGTAATTTCCTCTTCGCTCTCACACAGTCCCCTCTTTCTTTTTTGGTCAGAATAATAATACACAACCGCAATACAATTCCCTCATATAAACTGATTGATTCCTTTTAGGGACAAAAAATCGAAATTAACATAACTTCTACCGTCAAATTATCTCTCTAATGAACAACCCAAATTGGCTACAAAATTATAATATTTTAGAAGGCATTTTTTCATATATTTTTTACTTCAGGGGCACTTCTCCCTAACCCCTATCCAAGGCCCACTAGCCCCCACACCGCCGCGGGGGGGACTTGCACCCCTCATGTGAAGGGGTGTACAGTCATCCTCGGGTATACATGCCGATGAAAGAAAGACCACTAAATCAGGAGGATAATTAGTCTCCACACCCAACACCCTTTTACTCTAGAACTATGGCGACAAATTCAATTAGCTACCGATTAGGCCTAGAACTAGAATGGTTTTTCTATTGAAGAATCCTAGAAAATTTGGATCTCCAACCCAATAACTAGATTTTTCAGGGTGATTCCATTGATCAGACTCTAGGGGATATGGTTGGCTCAGAATAAAGCCATTTTCTAAGATCTTCCTTCTTCCTCTATTCAAGTTCTAAGAGAAGGGTTTGTAATCCTAGCTTGATATCCTCATGTAAAATCTTACACTCCTACCTAAGTTATTATCTCTAAACAACCTAATAGGTCTCTTCCGTGGGCTTACTTTTACAAGGCATAACAAGATGAAAATATATAGAGATGGGGCAACATCATACCTTTCCTATATCAGCACCATTCATTTCACATTAAGATGGGCTTCGGTCCTAGTTCCAACGACCAAGATGAACTACTAGTTGTTAAATCTATCATAGGCTATGCATTAGAGAAAGGTTGTGAAACACTACAGGTTTATGGAGACTCACTCCTAGTGGTTAATTAGATTAAGGGCATACAACATTGTAGAAACATTCTTCTTCATTCAATTTTTGAGGGCATGCGTCTTAAAACAAGTTTTGATTATTTTCTGTGTTTATATTTACACATGGAAGAATACTTAAGTTGATCACTTGTCAAAAGAAGGAATAAGTCTTATGCATGGTCAATCACATATTATGGAACAACGCGACAATACCTTTTATCGATTTTTTCATAGACCATTTATGGATGAAATCCACGTGGTCTCCCCTTTCAACGAGTGTACATTTCAATATTATATACATGGTTGTTATCATCATCTACTCGTGAATGCCATCGTTTTTTTTTGCAGTTTTTTGTCACTTAGATTTTGTATAAAACCTATATAGAAATAATCTAGATATTTCTGTGCAATCTTATTAAATAATTTTGTAAATCAATAACTCTCATACAATTTGAAACTTCTTGTATATCATTTTAGAAATTAATACAATTATACTAAACCATTTAATGAAAATAATTTAAACATTATGCAAACCAACAAAACGAACACAATAATGTACATATACAAAATGTAACTTTTAAAACTAAAATAAAATTTAAAAAAAATCCAAGGGAAAAAATTACTCCCATATTATGATCTCTAAAATGTCTAAGATTCCATTTAATCTAAAAAATCACGATAACAACATCTTATTAACAAGACTTTCTTCCATTTAACATTAATATTAAACCTTATTAAAACTCCCACCTAAACACGCCTCAAAAAACCAAAAACACTACCAATATATCTAATGACATTATAACTAAATTGAAGTATATTTACGCTGTAAGGCGTTTCCCTTTGAAATCAACTTTCCTCTTGGGTTACGTGTACATTTATGAGCCTTTGATTTAAGTGTTAAATGATGAAAATAATCTTAACCATCCAATTGGTTAGACCGGTATATGATGCGACCCAGCAGATCGACGGTTGCCCTCACTCGCCGCTACTTCTAGGTGCTTCTCCGTGTGGAGACCTTGCACTTGCCCTTGCTCTGGATTTGGTTTCAGGCTGGTTGTTCTTGGTGGTCTTCATATTTTTCCTCTGCGTATTTACTCCACTGGGAGATTCGTTCGCTGCATCGGGGAGACGAGCATTGGTGCTGAGCAGGGGAACGGACAGAGATGGAGATCCAAATTTAAAAGATTTCAAGCTACATGCAGACGCCTAAGCTGTGAATGTTGTAGCTACAACTCATAATGTCATTAGTTACGCCATCACCTTGTATGCCAGTAATTCAAATTTGGATACAGAAAATCTTTTCTCGCAGGTGAGAATGCAGCTGCCCATAACATTAATATGGCGATGCAGCTCTCAACAACTTGGTATTAAGAATTTCACTCCATTAAAAGTTAAAACCTTTGTTTTTGGATCTTTACATGGGCAGCCATAACTTCATGCATTTGTTTCTTCTCTGTGGTCTTCTTAGAAATAGAGGGAGGCTGGAGTGAGACTGCTAGCTCAAATGTACATGAGCTTTGATATTTAAACTTTTTTTTATTAGATGAGAAACTTAGACTAGATTACAAAGCCACAACAGATGGGAAGTTTAGTGAAATTTCTTACCATCTTGCACACAATTCCAGTTATTGATGTAGATTCCGTTTAGGAAGTTGAGAAGGTAAAGAAATTGATTGGAATTGCTAAAGAATGTGTTCTAGGTCTTCAAATGGAGGTCAAGAGGAAGTTAAGGATCATACTGTCGAACAACAAGAGCTTGCAGCCTATTTTACTCATTGCAACCTTCAAAAAGTCCATTTGAGGTTGGCTTTGCCGAATGCTATAGGTGTTTGCCAGGGAACTTGTACAGCTGCTAACTTGGTTAGATAACTGCTGGCAAATGAGCCTGCTGCAAACCATGCAACAAAGGCACAAGAAGTTCTGCAGGCATGTGGGAGGCAGTTGCAGGATGCTAAAAACACTGAATTATGACTTCAGAAATATTTTTGTTGTTTTTGCAGCAACTTTTGCACCTGTATACTGTGGTCAGAAGTATGTGTCCTTTCCATATTGTGCACCATACTTTATTCCAATCATAAAGGGAAATCTATGTGCTATATGTGATCTTGCAGTTGTGTTCTGGGTCTTCAAATGTAGGTCAAGGGAAAGGAAGTTAAGGATGATAATGTTCAACAGAAAGAGCTCGTAGTTTATTTTAGTCATAGCAACCTTCAAAAATTCCATTTGAGGTTGGCTTTGCTGAATACCATGGGTGTTTGTTATAAAGGAGGGAGCTTCAGTACAACAGCTAACTTTTCTTGATGACTATTGGAAAGTGAACCCCTGCAAACCATTCAACAAAGGTACAAGTTGTGCAGGCATGCGAGAAGCAGCTGCAGGATGCCAAAAAATTGAATTATGACTTTGACTTCAGAAAGCCTTTTGTTGGTGGTGCAGCAACTTTTACACCTATATACCATGGTCAGTCAAAAGGATATGTCCTGTCCATATTGTACAACATCCTTTTTTCCAGTCATACAAGGAAATCTCTGCCCTATATGTGAGCTTGCCATTGTGGGTTTCAATGCTTCTGGGTGCTGAATGTGCATCTTTATTTCAAGAAATTTCATCACCCATGCATATTTCCATATCCGTATTGCACTCTACCTTTGAGAACCATGTTGAGAGATATGGCAGGACAATCACTAAAAAGTCTTGGACAAACTTGAGGGTCTTCTTAAGAGATTGGAGGAGGTTTCTTAGTGATCATTGAAATGACAGTAGAAGTAAAACTTTCCATGTTTTTTCATTGTTTACATTTTGAAATTTCAGTCTGTGTTTTTGCTTCCCTTTCTCAGTCTCAGACAAAGAAAAGTGCCAGTAATTTAGCTTTAGGTCTGGAGAATTTTGGATAGACCCCCCTGGGTGTTAATCCTATCCTTATCGTGCAAGTGTTCTATTGGTTTTTCTGAGTAGAAACATGCACTAGGGTCTTATTATTCAACATCAGAAAGCAATGTAATTGTTTGAATGCTTTTTCGTATGTAAGCCCTATCCAAATCGGAACTACTCAAATTGCCCTATTGGACTGGGCATGGTATTGAACCAGCCTGCTGACCAGACTGGTACCTAACCAGTACAAATTGGCCCTAACTGACTGGACAAGAGACTTAAATTTTTATGAAATTTCTGAATGAATTTTCTTGTACATGCACAACAGACTTAGGTTTATTATTTTGATAATGACTATAGATGCACAGTAAACAGTTGTGAAGTTTTCTTAATGCATGGAAATCACAATCCTCTCTTAATTATGACTTGAGAGTCAAAATTTATATCTCTGAAGTTGTTATGTCTTCGAATGAAAACTATTGACAAAATGCTTAAAAGAATTGGTTTTCATCTACATAACAACATTCATGTCTGTACTTGTATGTTGGTCATAGTGCTTTAGATTTGAGTTGCTATCTTTGTTTACACAGGTATTCTAAGTTCAGAACATAACCATCACTTTTACACCAAAAAGACTTGGAAATTTTACAGCCAGCTGTTTGTGCTACATGCACTTGAAAAGGTGTCATTTATTTTCTGAAACCAAGGCATCTTTTAATGCAATTGACTCGCAAGGAAATTTATGTCACAATTTAGATTTGCATTATTTGTATATTTATCTATTTATATGTTGAAAATTTAGTAGTGGGGTATACTGTAATACTGTATTCACGCTGCCTGGGAAACTTACACCCAATTTGAACCCAAAATAACTATTTTCTGAATGCATACAAGTGGTCCGAGTTTTCCTTCAAGACAACCACAAGGACAAGTGTTTTTCCATATTAAACCTTAAAGTGATTTTTTCATTTAAAAAACTAATCATTTTATGTATTTTTTTCAACTCTGGTTCATTGATTTTGTTTCCTGTTTGAAACCCAGTTAGATAGCTGGCCAGTTGAAAGCCCCATTCCTGTTTTTAAGACCATACTTCAATACCATGCAATTTTTAAGATCTCTTTCCATTAATATTTAACTGTTTTAATTGCATAGCTGGTTTTCAAATGGTGTTTTGGACAAGGGAATATTAATGGGAATATAGGAAACTCTGATAGAATGTAATGACTGAACAATGTGCTAGGAGCAGAAGTTAGACCATACTTCAATCCCATGCAATTTTTAATATCTTTGTCCATTAATATTTAACTGTTTTAATTGCATAGCTGGTTTTCAAATCGTGTTTTGGACAAGAGAATATTAATGGCAATATAGGAAACTCTGATAGAATGTAATGACTGAACAATGTGCTAGGAGCAGAAGTTCAGTGAAATGCTGATTAATGGGTTTGAAAATATGATAGGAAAATAGAAACACATGGAGGATGATGAAAAAAAGTGAGTGGTGTGTTAAATGTTGTTAATTAGCACTTTTGTTATTGACATGGATATGTTGGCATATTTTGATGCTGTAATATTGAATGGAGAAGACTACATTATTTTACAAATTTCTGAGCTGGTTGGTGGAGAAGTGATGATTAGATTAATGGAAAAACAAAACAATGTGTGAGGAATAGTTAAGTGAAGCACCGACATTAATGGGTTTGAGAATACATTAGGAAAATTCAAATGCATGGAGGATGATGAACAAAATTGGACTGGTGTTTAATATGTTGTTAACTGCAATTTTTGTTGTTTTCCTTTGCATGCCAACTTTTTGTCTTTAAAATGCTGAATATTCTCTAGCAATGGAAGAGAATATGAAATTTCAATTCCTCCAAAGTGAGATTTACCACATAAAATCAGAAATTTCAGTGCTTGGATTAATATGCCCTGGATCACCATTCTGGACAAGAGATGATTAATGTCAAAAGGTTATTAAGGAACAATGTTGGAAGAGAAGTCTAATGAAGCACTGATATTAGTGTTTTTAAAAAAATGACAGGAAAATGCAGATGCATGGAGGATGATGAACCAAGTTAGGAGTGGCATGTAATATGTTATTCAACTACTACTTTTGTTATTGACATGAATGATGGGGCACTCAACATTTTATGGCTAATGGTAATAATGATTTAATGTGTTGCAGAATACCAAATGTTTACTCTCACTGTTGCAGTGATTAAAGTACAGTGTTACATAAACCAAATTGAATTCGATCCAAGGTAACTTTTTTGCTGCATTCTTGTTGGTTTCTCTATATGTTGGTAGAATCACAGGGAGAGTAACCAATATGAAATGATGTGCATTAGTATTGAAATAATAATTGGCCTTAATTGGCCAGTGTTGGTGATGGTGCAAGTAATTACAAAGTCGGGCAAATTGACCTGAAAGAAATAGGTGAATATTACTTGTTTGATTATGATTTCAATGTGTGGTTGGCTTTTAAAAATCATAACAAGGTAATGATGTTAAGTAGAAACAACAATTGGTGGCTTGAAGTAGATGGGATGTGTCATGCTGGGAGTAGCAATTTGATCAAATATATTCCAAACTTTTTCAATGACACCAGATAGGGATGTTACAGACTAGAACGTACATGCAATGATAGTTTGTCGCCTAAATTGGTTAAGTCAATTTATGGAAATTCTGATATTTATCTTGCTTCACCCAAATCTCCTTATCCTATGGAGCTTGTCCAAGAAAATCCTTATCAGTTTTATGAGATTTTAATGTTGCATTTTCTGTCTTACTATTTGCTTGGACTTAAAATCAAATTTCATATTATATTTTTGTCTATAAACTGTCGAAGATACTATGGAATTTAATATGGAAATGAGATTCCCTACATAAAAGAGGAAAATTTAGTGCTTTAATTAATATACTCTAGTTCACCTTTTGCAACAAGTGACGATTAATTTCAAATCAAGGTTCTAGTTAAGTTTGGTTGGCTCTTGGAACAACATCTCAAGTACCATAAGATGGGAATATTTGCTGCCCATGGATTTCCTTGGTTTGTTTCATCTTTTGATGGGAGAGTGCAAGCAAGAACACGTCTATACAATTTGAATAGTATGTACTTGCATTATGGTGAATTCTCTTTGGTTATCAAGGTGCTCCGAGAATTAGGGCATCTTCAGATTTACATGATATTTAACTATTTTCTAGAGAGATCAGGGGACTCTGGGCACAAGTTTAATAGGATGGTGATGATGGCAATATCATTGAATATTCTATGACTACAAATGTGATTTGGTAGGTGTGAGGCCTTCTCTTCTTACCCTCGAACATATGACTTTATTCATGCAATTGGCATTGAATCTCTAATAAGAGATCTGAGTAGAGGTGGAAACAGGTGCCTTTCTGATCCTCCATTTATCTTTTGGGTTTTCTTTAGATTCCTGAACATATCACTTTATATTGTTTATATTCATGAACCTTGGTCTAAAGAATGATATCTCTCCTCCTCTGTGATAGGCATTCTTCAATCATCATTTTAGTTCCATGTTAAAGTTCATGTGTTACTTACTCATTGGTTTTGGATTTTATGCTTACAGATGTAGTCTTGTTGATTTGATGATTGAAATGGATAGAATTCTCGGCCTGAAGGAAATTTTGTTGTCTGGGGTACTCCTAAGGTCATTGATAGGGTTGCAAAGATTGCAAGTGCAATACGCTGTAGTACAGAAGTTTATGACACTGACACTGAGGTATCTAATGTTCGAAAAAGTCTCATTGTGATATCCACTATCAGAAGGCACGGGTCTAAAAATTGTTTAGTTTGAGTTTGTGAGTAGGATGTGAAATGGTTCAATTTGTTTCTGCATGGTTGTTTTTTATTTTTTTTACAAAGATAGCCCTTCAATTGCTTGCATATTATGAGTTTCTTATGGATTCCACAATCTCCCCTATTTAGCTACTGTACCTTCAGTTAATACATAGTCATTTGAAAAAGATGTACCTGCAACTCCCGTATCTATTTTTTCACCAACTTTATGACTGCAATCACAGGAAAAATTAATCAACATAAAACATATCCCCATGACTCTGAAAATGTGTGGAGTTGTTACAACCAATTCACAATTCCGAGTGTTAGTTAAATTAAGGTGAATGAGACTAAAGAATTCCTGCCCTTTGAACCAGAAGTTGGTAAGTTTTGTTATGGATAATTTTTAGTAACATCCATGACACACATATGCCGTTATTTTTTAAATTAACCTCCACTATGTTTAACTTATTGTTGGAGGCAATCCTGAATGGAAAGAGAAAGAGGTACTGATGAGACTTGGTCACTAATTCCCAGTGTACTTAAACCAAATATGTATGGAAATGTATTTTTATATTTTGTATCCCGCCCACCTCATTGTGAATATGTACGACTTGGTCAACAATGATCACTCACCTAACTCTATAATTTTTATTCTGTGACCCTGAGAATCTTTGCCAAAGATGATCACTCTCCACCAATTTTGTGCTTTCATAAATACCTAATACAATATAGAGCGTACATCATGCATAGTTACAACGATATTCTTTTATAACTCACATTCTTTTTTTCACATTTGTAATTATTCTGCATTTTTGTTGACTGTGCTAATATCATTTAGTATCAAAACCTCAGATTAACTACATTGGGAGTTATGCAATTCCAACTTCCTTGGTGTCCCTTTTATTCAGAATTATCCTCAAAATCTCACCTCCAAGGTACTCTAGGAATCCATAGCACATGAATTTTTCTCTTATCCTATTAGCAGGTCAATAGACATGCATGCAACACCTTCCCACTCCAGCTTCTTTATCCATTTTTCCACGGTTTTCCATACATTTTCTACAATCACAATACTCTTCACAACCTTGAATACCACATGTTTAATTGCCATGATAGAGTGGGTTCCTATTGTGTCTATCATGGATTCTTGGCACAAATCTTATCATAGATCAGAATTAAAGTACTGCAATTTTGGCATTCAACTTGCAATATCAAGCACACTTGCAGCCTGCAGGACATACTAGTAGACAAAGACAAGGGTAAAACAGAGCAGGCAAGCTAATTTTTTTTTAAAGGAAAGTGATTATTCATGCTCTTAGTATCTTCTTGTTAGGAGATTCATTACATAATAAGCATGAATATTATAATGTTTACATTTAATTTACAAATAAATTTGGAACAATCATTTGTTTCACTATATGTTTTAGTCACATTGGAAAATTTGAAGTACAGAAATGACATGTCTCATTCCAAATGACTTGTTTGTTTTACCCCAGGAATTAGTAGCACATACATTACTTTGAAATCAAAAAACTAATTCAGTTGGTTTATTTACTGTAAACTTGTCTCCTGCTACATTCCAGACTCTTGGGCAGTCCCAGCATTACAATTCATAATGCTCATAATCAATGTTGCATTCAAAAATAAATGATAAGTCAAAGAGTGTTTCAATTTTATTACGAAGTAGATTTTATGCACCTGTTTATTTTCATTAGGATTTATTGAATGAACCATTGAACCATCAAGTTCCAGTGATTTCTATAGGAGCCCTAGGCTGCATCTAGATATTTTTATGGGATAAGGCTCACAAGAAAACAAGCTATTCGTTCCCCAGTGGAGTCGCCATTTTGTTATCGGGAAATATAGTGTCCATTCAGAGCTGCTAGTCCCACTGAGATGGGTAGCTATCTTAGAAGCAAAAAAACTAAAGTTACTTTCATTTTCCTTTATGAGAAGTAGATGGGAGAGAAGTAGAGAGTACCAATCTCAGTCTTTCGCTTGGCTCCTTGCTTGTTTCCTCTCCCCTCCGATAGATCTTTGCCACTCCTTCCTTGCTTACCCCACTTCAAAGAGCACTTGTAAAGTCAAAGCAACATAATACCATCAAAGCACAGAGATCTACAATCATAAACAGTATAAGGCCAGAAATATATTGACCACATAAATGCACATATCAACTCAAACATACAAGAATGTGGAGGAAAACACGAATAGCTTTATTGATAGAAAGAGTAGAAGATAGGATTACAACCCATTGATCTGACCCAGCATCATCCTCCCAGCATGAAAGCCCTTCTTCACCTCATGAAAAAGCTTAGATCACCCAACACTATGATGTTCCACCAAGAAATTAACATCACTTCCTTACAAGATTCCAGCCTCCAACCTCTGGATCTCTGGGATGACGGATCCATATATAGATATTTGCAGAGGTGTGATTCAGATCTGGGTTTTTGATTAGTGTCATTCCACTGATAGTTCTTGGTTCCACTTGGAGATTTCATTGATCTCTTACTCATCCCTGGGCGAATTCTGAGAGGCAAGTGTCATATGAGAAGTTTCAATAAGATTCCTTGATCAACTGTAGAACACTTTGTGAGCAGGGGTCCCCTGAAGAATTTGATTAGCCATGTTGATAAGTATCTGAGAGTCTCCTTCAATTACTAAGGGGAAGAAGCCATGATTCTAAGCTAGTTGAAGTCCATGCCACAATCCCTCAAGCTCAACGGAATTATTTGTGTCCCATCCAATTGAGCCCAGGAAAATTAATAGAGGTTTTCCTTTGTGATCCCTGAATATTCCACCATAACCTGCCATGCTTGGGTTGCCTTTGGAGGCCCCATCAAAATTTAATTGAGTCATTCCTTGTGGTGGAGGGATCCATTTGCTGGCAATATTGTGATTTAAAGAGGATTTACTGGGGTTCTCCTGTACCTGGTTGGTCTGAAGATTCCAATTCTTCCATATGTTCTGCTCCTGTGGACAACCTAGGAGAAGTAGGCCACCATCGAACAGAACCACTTGGACAACAGCTCTGGTTCTCGCAAATGCAAAGACGCCCATGACAACACTCAGTATGGTAAGGACATCCCTGATGGCACATAGGTAGTTGGGGGCATTCCTATTGGCATGCAAGCAATCGGGGGCATCTCTGATGACACGCAAGCAGCGGAGGATGATTGGGATGAGTACAGATGTCTCATCGTGGAAGAGCCTCCACCACCAAACAACATCTAGTGGGTCCATGCAGCCAGATTTCCATGCAGCTAGGTTTCAATTCCCCGCTCCTACTCTCAGGGGCTTTTTTAATGTTTTTTCAAAGTATGTTGTCAATTTTGGAATATACCACAAACGTCTCTTTTGGTTTTTAGTTGTAATCCTTGCATGGGCAACACTTATCATCGGTTTACTCAGACTAGTTTCCCCTCGGTGGGCAGTCCTGTTTCAGTTCTAAATGTCCAAACATGATATAACTTTGTTCCATCACTGCAGAGGCCGGAGCCTCACTATATTTTACTATTTTTATTAATAGAATTAGTATTACATAGAAAAAAAAAACTATGAATACAATATCTATAATTCAATCTAGCACAAAAAAAAAGATAGCTAAAAATATTAATTATTATTATTTGTTAGCCCATACAATTTCATTATCTATGTTAATTAGCGCATTAGTTTTAGAACACCTTTCTTTACAAACAAATATTTTTTTTTTTTTTTTTTTTAAATAACTAACTATATAGGTTCAAATTCAATTTAAAAGCAAGTGTCACAATACTTTCCCATTAACTTATATATATAATATATTATAATATATATATATATATATATATATTATATATATATATTATATATAATAATAGATATATATATATAATATATATATAGATGAGAAAACACAATTTGTTAAATATGATATAAAAAAAATTAGAATATATTCAAGAACATAGATTAATACAATCCAACAAAATAATAAAATATCATACACTTCTAGATAGCTCGAGAAAATAACACTAAAAATTTGCATAATTACTACATTACTACAAAACATTTTACGGAAAATATATATAAAAAATATAAAAAAATATTAGTTTAATATGTATGAACCTCACAATTGTTATGTTATCGTTAATGGCACCCTGATGATTTAATGTTGTGATTTGATTATATTGAATGTGATACGGGGATTAAGGCTCATGTTGGTCACATTTACTCATCACAGGGCATCCGAATGGTTTTGGTGTCCTTGACTGGAACTGTGTTAATTAATTCTTTCTCTTGCTTCCACGCAGCATGATCTCGACATGTCTTGCTACATATATCCAGCAGAGGAAAGGGTTTACTTGCAACACTTGGCCCGATCTTCTCCCGTTGATTTCTGGAGGGTGATCCGACGGTGGGGAAACGTTCGGGTATTACCATCTTCCGAAAACTCCCCCGTCCAGCCGACTGTGATTTCATTCGAGCTTCTCATTGTTGCAGCTATGCAACTTTGTTGGCCCTTGGTGGCTTAAGGTTGATTCATACCCTTTTCTATTGCACGTAATGGAGGTTTTCAGGATGGTCACACCATCAGGTATCTTAAATCCCTTGATCCCATTCGAATCTTGATTGCTAAGTTGTGGTAGATGTATTTTTTCTCCAGAGTTTTCGTTTATCTTGTGGTGTCTAACTGGCTACGCCCACCATCCAAGGATTTCTTCTGTGGTTTCGAATTCTATGACCAATAGCCAGAACCCAGGTCAAATTTTGGAAGGTAAGTCGACGATTTTCTCATTTTTTACTAACTTACCTCCAATGTTTATAGCGTTTTTATCCAGGGTTTTCTAAAGAAGGCCTCTTACCAGAAACTTAGGAGGGTCATCATCTACCGGAGTTTGTCAGTTTCAGGTATGAACCCCGCTTTTTCAACATTTATTGAGCCTTTGGTAATTAGCAAATATCAATTCAAATAGATTTCTGAGATTGTTGTCATTTTTTGTAGGTACCCTATGCATCACACAACAACTGGTTTCGCTAATAGGGGTGGGCATAATAGTGTTACTCGTATCTCGTTTTAATGGCTTATGGACTCCCGTTTCTATTTACTGGTTGGAAATTCCCTTTTGGTTCATTAAATGGTTGATGGTCATGTGTATATGGACTGTGTAAGATTTGTTTTCCAGGCCGATAAAGTGTTTGAGAACTTTAATAGAAAGTGTTATGGTAACTTTAAAAGAAAGTGTTATGATCTTCATGTAATAACTTAACATTAATTGTGTTCAGATAATAAGACAGATCAAGTAAGTGCGCACATCAATATATCATTATTTTATAAAGACATCATTTCATCACAGTATATATCACAATCATACTTAACCGAAGTAAAGAGATAAAACACTGGAATTTCTACAACAATCTTGTTTATTGATCTTTAGTATAGATTTACAGACTCAATACTTCCCTGCGTAGTCAACTGCAGGGGTCCGTGCACTCAGCTACAGACACTACTATAGGCCTTTTTGCACTCAAATGCAGAGCTTTTCCTCTTACTTTCATGCGCTAACTCTCTAGACTCCTTCCATCGTACCCATACACAAAAGAATTCTATCTCTATCTTCTTGTCTTAGACTCTCTAATACACACCTATTTATAAAATCCCATGGTTCACGGACCATGGGTAGATCTTCAAAAACCAACTCAAGTTTACATGAATGAGGGTAAAAATACTTTTTTCACTCTTAAATAACCGCGGGCTCCATGTCCACAATTTACATAGACTTTACATCTTTTTAGATCAAAGCTTGGGCTTTTCCCCAAACCTAACCCAGGGGACCCCATCCCAACAATTGTGAGTCATGGGAATACCACTAGGGGAACTGTATGCATAAGATAACTGATTGTGATA
Source organism: Pinus taeda (assembly GCA_000404065.3). Classification (NCBI taxonomy): domain Eukaryota; kingdom Viridiplantae; phylum Streptophyta; class Pinopsida; order Pinales; family Pinaceae; genus Pinus; species Pinus taeda. The sequence goes on along the minus strand of APFE031148608.1, from coordinate 275,700 downwards.
GAATAGATCTTACTGCCATGAACGATTGGGTAACAAATTGAAACTCTAGCTCCTCCATTGTTTTGGTCTCATTCCCCTCCATCCTTGCATGATTGGGAAGGCTTTTTTACACCAGACCATAACAATTTGTATTGTAATATACAAAATTGTCTTAAAACTAATAGCTAATAGACTTAAACCTACTCTTCCTAAAATCATCTCCCCATAACAAATGGGATATGTTAAGGGAAAACATTCGTGATGGTACTCCTTGACCTTGACTTAATTCCCTCTTTGAATATCACCAAGAACCCTTACATGCTCATAAAACTAGACCTTTCTAAGTGTTTTGATCGAATGAGCTAGCAATATATGTTTCACCTACTTCTATCCTATGGATTTTCTAAAAAATGGGTTTAAAGGATCCTATACTTTGTTTCAAAATCCTTTTTCTTTACTATAATGATCAATGGAAATCCCTCACAGACTCGATTATCACCTGGATTGAATCTCAGGGTGAAAGAAGGTAATGCTAGGGTAACCATAAACCATGCTTAGCCAAGTAGCTAGCCCTACTAGTCCAGGAGAGGGCTCTCACCATAAGGATCTCAGCCAAATTGATTGGATCAAGAAACTGATGTTAGGCTAGGTATAGTAGCACAAGGTTTGAATTGATTTTGAAGGGTTTTGTTGGATCAGGAGGACCCAAACAATTAGGGCAAGGAAATTAGGTCAAAATTGCAGGGTGTTCAATGGGGCAAGGTAGGCACAAGGCTCATCACTCCAGGGTTTGATGGGTGAGGTAATTCAAAATAGGCGAGGAGTTAGAAAGAGCATGGAAGAAACATGGATTCTTCCTAAAATGAAGAAAACATAGACTGTGAAATGTCTACCCAAAACAGAGCATAAAAGATATGGATTATGCCTCTCAGACTTGTATACATTCACATAAAAGAAATGAAATGATTGATGAAGTACAATTTTTTTTTTAACATATGATCACAATAGAGAAAATTGAATTGAACATCATACCACATGGATCCCAAAGAAATAGCTGCAACTTTTCATTAATCTCTTGCTGAAAACTGATACAAAATGATGTCTACTCAAAGAATAAACATCCAACTGAGTCCAACCCACACAATGACTTAGGAAAAGAATCATATAGACCCCAAAAAACTCATCCTAAGCTTAGGGTGTTGAATCCATGAGAAGATGAGTTGTTTCTAACATGATCTAAACTACTAACAAGAAAATATGGTGGTCAAAGTGACTCGTCCCTAACCCAAACAAGCTGATACATTACACCTCATCAATTTGTTTTACCTGATGAATCTACCCTAGTAAGCCCTAGAAGCATCATAATTACATTCAACTGATCAATTACAAGGATAAAATGATGATTTCCCAAGGTGAAAGTGAAAATTGGGACAAAATAGTGAAAATCTAGACAAACTATCAAACGCACAGCACTAGCGCTAAGCGTGGAGCGTTAATGCCAGGCGCGCCCTACAACTTCAGCTGCACATTTGGAAGCCTTCACGATGTCCAAATTGGGCCCACAATAGCTTTTAGGAAATCTCTACATGTCTACTTTCTAAAACATCTTGAATTTGTTCATTTGGAGTTCATATTCCCTGTCAAAATTCAATGCTCCCAACACTGCTCAGTGCCCATGGCAAAAAGAGGGCAAAAAGGTCATATTTTGAGGGTTTTTGGCCCTTTTGGGCAGCAAGTTCTACTCCAAAACCTTAGAAAGTGCACAAGGTGCATGTACTCATCACTGTGAATCCAAAAATGCTGACTATTTCCTCACTGGATGCCTTAAAAAAGAGTACAACGTCCATGGCTGTGCAAAAAATGGATTGAAATACAAAGCAACTTCCTTCAAACGCAAAAATGATCCATCAAGCCCAAAAATGTGTTTTTATGAATAATCAAAGATTAGAGGCATGTAGGGATGCCTCAAAAAGCATGTCAAGTCTCCTCCTCTCCTCTTGCTTGGTCAATTTGTCAATTTTCTCATGAGTTCTTTTGAGCTTGCTCCTTGCCACTTGGTTTCTCCTTGCATAATAATTGGCCATCTTCCTTTGCAACTAAACATCTTTGTTTTCTTTGTCCAAGAGGGTCTCCAAGTGTGTGTTCAATTTCTCAAGCCAAGAATCTCTATTTTCAGCTATGTCCTTGACCAATTTCTCATTTAGAGTGAGTTGCTCCTCCAATTCTACCTCTTTTTGTCTTTCAAGTTCTAAGGCCTTTTTCAATCCTCTTGTTCTTCACCTTTTTCTTTGTCCCTGTTCATCTTTGATTTGCATCAACTCCTACTTAACTTCTAGTTGCTTGTTCTCTTGCTCATAAAAGGAGATAACATATTGGGCTCTTTGTAAAATAACCTCAAGCTCCCTGATTTTGGCATCATTTGCTCTCAAGGCAACTTGAGATGATTTGTTTCCGTCCTCATCACTAGAGTCCACAAGGAGAAACTCATTTTCAGTGTCACGCTCTTCATGATGTTGTTTGACCTCTACTTCCTCTACCAGTTTCTCCTTTCCTTTAACCTGTAATGCTGATGACAAAGGCAAGGCTCCTCCCACTTTTTGTGGGGTAAACATTTTCCTCTTTCCCCTCTGATAAGTGAAAGAAAATCTGTGCAAATGGTTCCTCTGTGATATACTACTCCGACCATGCTCAGTGTTTACATCATGGCCCTCATTGTCATCATGTTGATCATGTCCCTCATCACTATCATCATCTCTAGTGGATGAACGAATGGCTACATGAAATGGCGATGTAGATGGTGTGGAGGTGTCTAGCGAAGGATGACCTATTGAGGATGAGTGATAAGTAGGATGTGGTGGATGAGAGGAATTAGATGGATGAGTGGTGGATGATGGAGGAATACGGGGAGCTAGATGAGTAGGTGGTTCATTGAATATTTCATTAGCTATGAAGGCCGCCCAAATAATGCCTAGTTGATCTAAGTGATGGAGGACTATCATTTTGATAAGATAATGATGGAAAATACTATGCATCTGATGAGTTGGTCCCTTTTCTGAGCAATATATGTCATCTTGTCAATACTCCTTAAAAGGTAGTATGGTAAATTGAGCATTCTTACCCTGGTAAAGTGCATGAGAATCCTGATGTGGTATGAGTATAGTTGAGAAAACCTACCCTCACATGTGAAATACCTCATGATGATCTTCATCAATGGCACATACTTGTCCGAAAGACAATAGAAAGGGAAAATTATCTTCTTATCATTTTTTAACCTTGTTTTAAGATATGGCTCATAAAAACTGTGATGCAAATTTTTTTGCTTGAACCATTTCTCTCTTGCATTTGGAATTCCAATGGCTTGTGATATGATGGCTAAAGATATAGGGAATGTGACCCCAGCCAAAGTGACCTGGTTGATTTAAAAATTGAGGATGAATTGCTTGGTTAAATGCTGATGAAAATTCACCATCTCAACCCTTTGGAAAAACTCTAAACAACCCATCTTCCTGAAACATGATACTGCAAGTGGTGATGCCATAAGTTATGTTGTATTAGTGGGTTCAAATCTAATAATTCTCCCTCCTTTCTTGGTTGGCCTCCTAGGTTGTCGTTCCCCTTCTTTTGAACTATTGTATTCTGCCATGCTTTATAGGTGAAAGCTTGAGGAACTAATATATATGCCAAGATGAGTGACATAGTGAGGAGGTGGAGTGAAATACAGTCAGGATGATTGGAAGCATGCAAGGGAGCTTTGTTAGTGTTTCAAAATTTAGGGTGCTAGTTTGCTTAATTGATGGAGAAAAAGAGATATCAGGCCACTTGTTTTATGCAAGTATTTGAAGCTTTTGTGGCTTTGAGAAAATGAAGGAAGTGGTGTTTTGGCACTAATAGGGTTTGATAGGCTCATCTAGCCAAACATGCAGCAGAAACTGCTAGTGGGCATCATCCTCAGCAAGCGCACCCATCACCCTATAGGCGCACAGCACCGTTGAGTTTTACTCTGGCTCGGATTGGAAAATGTGCCCTTGATCCTACAGTTGTGCAATGACTTCTCCCAATGTGCAACGCCCTCAACAAATGTGCCTCTCTAATTTTTTCCTCCTTCACTCAATCTCCTTTTTACCAAGGAGAGCTTAGGGTCCAAAAGAACTAATGAATTTTGAAAAATTCCTTTGAAAATTCTATATAGAGAATGATTTTGATTTTTCTTTAGAAAAACCCCTCTTTATAATGTTTGTTTGGAACTTTTATTTTGTTTTCAAATTTCTATCTAATGTTTCTCTTTCTTTCTCTCTTTTTAGGTGGATGATGATTTTATTAAGCTGATTTATTCAATGGCTCATTTCTTGCAGCGAGGAGAAATGCTTGGGTAGCTTATGGAAACAATTATTATATACAATGACTTGAATTACATCAAAAAATATGAATCAACTAAAATACTATGTTTTCATCTCAAAAACATGTTTTTTCAGATGAAAATTACATCAGTGAAATAAGATTTTCATACAATAACCATGACTTACTACAAATCACTCTTTATTTATTGGTCTTCCTCATATCTTTGTTGCCCTTTATTTACATTTTAAACTATGCTTCTGACCTATGAAGTGGACCCTAAGACCTAATCAAAATACCTTGGAAATGAACCCTAAGACCTAATGAAAAGACCTTGGAAATGAACCCTAGAAACATAACTTCCTTGACTCTAAAAATGACATAACTGAAACCATAACTGAATGCAACATGGAAATGGGTAAGAAAATGTACCTTATGAGGGGAAATTTGATTTTCTAAGAAGAAAACAACCATCAGAGGACCATTTTGGCATGACCTAGTGGAATGATAAAAAATTAAATATGAGACAACTAAAATAAAAATGCAAAGAGAATATTTGATCCTTGATGGAAGTGTGCATATATTGATTCTAACGTTGGCCTTATTGGGGATGGAAGCTCCTTGGAGGTGTCAAGAACACCATAGAACAAGTGCCTAATGATTGGACCAATATGGTCAAACAAATGAAAGATTGAAAACTTTTTGAAAATTTAAAAAATGACTTGATATAAACTAAAAATTGACTCATAACCGACTCTAGACTAAATGAAAAACCAACTAAACACAACACAAAGAATTTAAACTTTATAGCCTTCACTTCGGGCCCCAAGCTCAAATGACAATATACTTCAAAAATTGCAAGGAACACAAACTGGTACATACAATCACAATGAAACAACTTTAGCAAGCTGCATTAGAAATAATAGTGTTTCAGGAGCTTGCCATTCACTGGTCCTCCTGATAATTCTTGATCATCCATTTCCTTTAATAAAAATTCATTCTATCCTTGATTGGCTGGGATTTTATAAAGTCCTTTCCACATATTGTTGAACTTACCATGTTTCCCTTTTTTTTCATTTTGTGCATCGCATCGCAGTACTACAGCTTCTAGCAAAAACTTTTCTACCTTGGTTTTGCAGTCATAAATTTTCTTTATCTTCTCTTGCAGCCAGAAAATGTTTTGAGAAACCTCTTCTCTTGTTTTTTGAAGGTGAATCACTTGATTGATCTGGCACTGAATATCATCTTCTTCATTGCCAACTTCTTGCAATAATCTCATGACCCAGACTGCAAGGGATGTGGGAAACACTGTATCAGTACCATAAACCAATTCAAAAGGCGGCATACCTATTGATTTATTACTGCTCACTTTGTCGTCCCACAAACCATTGACAAGATTTTGATGCCAATTCTTTTTGTTTTGCCTCCAACATCTTCTTAATAATGTTTACCAAGGATTTAGTTTAATTCTCAGCTAGTCCATTTCCTTTCGGGTAGTATGCCGTGGAATGACCCAATGTGATGTTGTATTTGTTGCAAAACTCAACCATTTTATTCAACTTAAACATTGCTGCATTATCTTTGATAATCTTATGAGGGAAACCAAAATGAGACAAGATATTGGACTCTAAAAACTGAATGATTACCATTTCCATAGCTTGCTTTGTTGGAATGGCTTCGATCCATTTGGTGAAGTAATCGATAGCTGTGAAAATCCATCTGTGTTGTGCTGATGATGTAGGATGAATTTCTCATATGAAATCAAGCCCCCACTACTTGAAAGGTGCATTGAATTCAATTGGTTTCAAAGGAAGAGGAAGCAAATTCCTTTTTTCCTAAAAAAAATTGATATTCGTGGCAGCCCATCACTGTTTATATAAATCTGAAAACAAAGATGGCCAATAATACCCTGCTCTCAAAATTTTATTAGCTATTGTTTTCCAAAACAAGTGACCCCCACAATATCCTCTATGAAAATCATTCATTACCTGCTGAGCTTCATTTTCAACCAAACAATTAAGAAGAACCCATCCCAGATATTTCCAATAGAGAGCACTGTCTAAAATGCAAAATTTTGCAGACTTTAGTTTTAATAGTGATCTACATTTACTTCTCGACATGTTAGGAGGAGGAGAAATATGTTGAAGAACATATTCTATATCAGAATATCAAGGTGAGATGAGAAACATCTTTGATACTGGAATGAGGGTGCCACCATCTTTGTCATCTAACATTGCTGCAATAAGATTTATGTCCAGAGCATGAAGATTCGACTCAACCATGAGTTTTGCCAAGCCTTGACCTTTGATCAATTTGGTAGGCTTAATCTCAAGATCATAATCTAACATCACTGCTATCCACTTACCTCTTCTTCCTTCTGGATCAGTTTGCATGAGGACGTCTTTGACAGCCACATTGGGAACATATGCTATCATATGCGAATGTAGAATGTAGGCTCGAAAATCCTTCAATGCCTTTATAAGAGCCAAAGCTTGTTTCTGAATGATGTTATAGCGTAGAGTAGCATCTCTGATAGTCCTACTGAAAAATGCAATGGCCTATTCCACCTGATCCTTCTTTTGCATCAACACTGCCACCAAAGTGTGCTTAGATGCGAATAAAAATATAATAAAATCACGAGTATAATTGGGTCTGATCAAAACAATGGCTGTGGTCAAAGAAAGCTTTACCAAGTTGAATATTTCATGGCATCCTCGGTCCATTTCATAGTGCTATCCTTCTTCAACATATCAGTTAACTCATGCAAATGCTCAACCAAATTTAGTATAAATATACGTAAGAAATTCATCTTATCGTTGAAGGCTTGGATCTCTTCTTTGTTGCGCAAAAAGTCTATTTTTTGAATTACCTCCAACCTAGAAGGATCAATGTGAATACCATCTTTGGAAATTATATGACCAAGGAGTTTACCTTCCTCCATGGAAAAAAGACTCTTCTTTGGATTTAAAGAAATCCTGAACTTCCTGCATTTCTGAAAAACAATCCTAAGGTGGTATAAATGCTCATCACCAGAACCATAAAATATTGTCAAGTCATCTAAATAAACCACCAAGAAAACATCCTTCTCATTCGCAAAAGCTATATCCATGGCCCGCTGAAAAGTGGTCACGACATTCTTCAACCCAAATGGCATCTTGGCATACTAAAAAGTCCCTCATGGTGTTGTGAAGGCAGTTTTTTCTTGCTCCTTTTCATGCACCAAGATCTGATTGTAACCTGAGTAGCCATCTAGTAGTGACATCCATGATGCTCCAACTACTCTTTGTAGAATATGGTCCATCTTAGGAAGAGGATAATTATCTTTCAGGGATAGTTTATTTAGGTTTCGGAAATCAATACACAACCTTATCTCCCCTGTCCTTTTTCGTACTGGGACCAAATTTGAAACCCAATCAGAGAATCTAATTGGAATAATGATACTAGCTTTAAACAATATATTTACCTCTTTCTCGATGGATGGCAACAACTTTGGGTTGATCCTCCTCAACTTTTGTCTAAAGGGTTTTTGATCTGGCTTGATAGATATGGTATGCTGAATGATGTTCCTGTCATAAAATTTCAAATCTGAGTAATCCCATGCAAAAACATCAAAAAATTCAGAAAGCAACTTAACATAATTAGCTTTTGATTTGGGAGATAATGTTTTTGATAGATTAACAAGCTTGGGCTAGTCCACTATCCCAATGTTTACATCTTCAACTCCTTTTTCAGTAGGAACTAAGGTTGGTTTTCTCGCCACATCATCTTGATCAAACAACTCGTCTAAAGATATAAGACCTCTAGGAATAACATTATCCTTTAGTTGTAAAACATGCATCTGATCTGCCTTAATCTCTTGTTCATCAGCATCACAAGCATCATCAATGAAAGAATTCTTAAGCTTCCCTTCATTCTACAAAAAGGAATTAATTTCATTGTCATCTCAGAAAACTTGCCAATATCTCAAATTATCAGGAACAATCGGCCTATGCTTGACATGAATTTCAAATTTATTGCTAGAATTCATTGGAACTTTCAGATTTCTCGCTGCTGTAGCAAGTGAATCAACAATGATGTTTTGACTTCTAGGCACCGTTGTCAATGTGTATTCTAGAAACATTTTCAAGATATGTAGGATTGCATTCCTATAAGCTCTCATCCTCGGATGCTTTGCTTGATATTCTCCTTTGAATTGTTTAATCACTAGCTCCGAATCACCATAAACAGAATCCTTTTCGCACCCATCTTCTTCAAAATATTTAGACATGTAACCAATTCCTCATAATTTGCTTCATTGTTAGAGCAATCAAAAGCTAATTTATAGGAACACACTCTAACATTACTTGGAACCTTGTCTAGCTAAAAAACAGGACTTCGAATCCAAATTCCAATACCTGCACCATCTTTACCCAAAGCACCATTGAAGTCCATGCTCCAAAGGCCATCTTCATCTTCTAGATGTTGGAATTTTGCTTTTGTTTCAATCTTACCTTTTCTGGTTGCTTCATTTTGTCGTTCTTCACTGAATTTATGCTCCTGTGGAAGCTGCTAAGAAGGAATTACCACTTTTTCCTTTTATTGATTATGAACTGCTCTAAAATTTTCCAACATTTTTGGTATATCATCTACTTCTACGAGCTGAGTATCTACATCATTCAATCCACTATTAGTGTGCAAAACAAAAGACTCTAAATCTGTATGTACAACGTTTATCGAATGGTTATGGGCTTCTCATTACTAGTGATCATATATTTCATCTTATTTTCCTGGTACAACTTCCTCAATTGACCGAAAATAGGGATTTTAGCATAAGAGAAGTCAAGTTGTAAAGTGCCTTTGAGTTTGGCTCCTTGCGATCTAGACAACAACATACCAAATCAAGGTGGTATATCCGCTGTTACCACGTCCATTAAAACATTTTTGGCTGGGATTTGATCTAAGGAAACCACCAAATCTATGATGAGACCAATGCAACAAACTCTACCATAATCAAATGAATACAAATCATGATATTTTTGGGTGATATCCAAGACCAGCTTTTCCATGATAGCCTTGGGCATCAAATTGTGGGAAGCTCCGGAATCAAGCATATAATTATGAAGAATAAACTCATGTAGTCTAAGACTCAAATGAAACAGTGGGACTTCGCTATCTTCTAGATGACCTTCTATAGTTGGACCAAAAATAAGTTCAGGGTGATCATCCTCAACATTCACCATGTCGGACAAAGGATCAATTTGCAGTATTCTAGACACATGGTGTTTGTAATGGCTATTCTTAACAAGCTCGATCAAAGTAATAAACACTTTTAATTAAGCAATTTCACTTTATAAATTAAAAGATGTGACTTTCTATACCTCTTTGACACCGATGTCCCTCTTATCTATTTTCTCCTTCGTTGCACTATCCTTTTGCTGATTGTCTTTCTCTTTTGCAGCTGTACTTGTTGATGGCTGGTTTGCCTTACTAGAATTCTGATCAGCATGCTCCTTTCATTTTTTCTGAATGTTTGAGAGATCATTCTTTGAATGGACATCCTTCCTCTTATGAATAGAACTGATCGGTACATCTCTACTCCTCAAAGGATATTGTCTCTAATGTGCGCTCAAAGCATTCATGTAACCATGCTGATAATCATCAGATTTGGCCTCCAAAACACCATCATTTTCTAATATGTAGTCCTCATCCTTTAGAATGTCGGAACTTTCTACATACTCCTCATCTTCAGTCAAAAATATAGGCATACCATCTGCAGTGAAGAAGTGATTTGTTTCAATTACCGGATCTTCCTCCTCTTCTTCTTCCACTCCTTGAACATAATTCTACTAGAAGGGATTTTTGATCTGTTGTTGTTGTTGTGTTGGTTGTTCTAGTGCTTTTTGCTCTCTTTGCTTGATTCAGAATTGGGGTTGTTGTTGCCATCTAAAGTTTGTGTTCCAGATCTGTGGTTAAGGTCTGTCTGTGACGGACAACCGGTCAACCATCCTTTCCATTGTTCGAATCAATGTATCCATTTTTACATCTGAAGTAGATGCTTCTTCCTTCACTGTCACTCTTTTCTTTGATCTCATTCTTGATGTTTTGGCCAACAAGTTCGCTTCTATGCTCACAACATTATTTAACATGTCTTCTAGAGTTGTAGGATCACGTTCATGTAACTGATATTCCATAACGATATCAATTCCATCTAGAAACTTAAGCGAAGCCAATCCCTCTTGCGGTTTGAGATTTGCAAGGATAACATTGTATACTGCATCAAATCTCACACAATAGTCTTGCACACTCTCGCCAAAATTTCTTTTGATATTCTCATATTTAGATAGAATCTGAAGGGGATTCTTCTTCACCTCCCATTGATCTAGGAACTGCCTTTCGAGGACAGGTAGAGTAATGATAGAAGCTGTAGGTAGGGATCTGAACCATTTCTGAACTTCTCCTCCAAAACTTTGTACAAACAACCTGATCATCACATCTTCAATTTCAACTTCATGGAGGTAAAAAAAATTATTCATCTTGTCTATGTGTTGTTGGGCTACGATGGTTTATGTGCCGTCAAAGAAAGGTATTTTGGTTTGATAATCAGGGGGCATGGCATCGAGTTTTTGAGGAAAAACAAGGGGGGCATATTGGGCAACCACAACTAGAGGTGGGGGAGGTGGTTGATTTAAGAAAAGGAATGGGAAATTCGGTATAATGAAAGGGGGATTAAGGATAGATTGAGTGGTGTGAACAATATGTGAAGAAGAAAATGGAGGGCGAGAGAAAGTTTGAGTGGCAGTAGATGCAAAGGAGGTTTTTCGAAAATCAAAGGATGGCATATGAGTCTTATTTTGTACCCAAGTGTTTAATTTTGAAGAGAGGTTTTACAAATGATCAAGAGTGTGAATAAGTAGTGACCCTGATTTATTGTCTGAAAACAAGTCTTCAACGGGGTTATAAAGAGATATAGAGGAATCAACAACTGTCTGATCAATCCAACTTAAAGATTTACTACAAAATAAAATCTGCTCAAAATTAATATCAAACTTAATGTATTGCAAAGTTTCTAACCTTCCCGTGAGTGAATTAACTCAAGGAATGGAATTCTCTCTTGATTGTTCTCCAGCTAAACTAGATTTCTCTACAAATTTCTTAGATTTTCGCCTAATTTTGTGAGGATCACTGACAATGGTTGGAGGATTCGGATTTGCATTGGATCTGGTGTACTTTCGGGAAGCCAGTATGTCTAATTTTGAAATCTAATATATTTCTTTACAACTTTCCAATTCAGCCTGTTAAATTCTAAAACTCATCATCCACAAGCTTAAGAATTCAAATGAAACATCTTGCTGGGGTGATTAACTTTGATTTTTCATTCCCCAATATAGTTGCCACTATGTTATCACCTAGATTGAACCTCAAGCTGAAGGAAGGCAATGTCAGGGTAACCAAAAACCATGCTTAGCTAAGTATCTAGCTGTACCAGGCCAGGAGAGGGTTCTCTTCGTAAGGATCTCAGCCAAATAGCCTGGATCAAGAAACTGCTATTAGGCTGGGTATAGTGGCATAAGTTTTGATTTGATTTTGAAGGGTTTTGTTGGATCAGGAGGTGTCAAACAGTTAGGGCAAGGAAATTAGGTCAACATTATAGGGTTTACACTCTAGGGTTTGATGGGTGAGGTGATTCAAGAAAGGTGAGGAGCTAGAAAGAGCATGTAAGCAACATGGATTCTTCCTAAACTGAAGAAAACATAGGCTATGAAATTTCTACCCAAAACAGAGTATAAAAGATATGGATTCTACCTCTTAGACTTGTATACATTCACATAAAAGCAATGAAATGATCGATGGAGTACAAAAAACATTTTAACATATGATCACAATAGAGAAAATTGAACTGAACATCATACCACATGGATCCTAAAGAAATAGCTGCAACTTTTCATTAAGCTCCTGGTGAAAACGGATACAAAATGATGTCTACTCAAAGTATAAGCATCCAATTGAGTCCAACCCACAAAATGACTGAGGAAAGGCATCATATAGACACCAAACAACTCATCCTAAGGTCAGGGGGTCAAATCCATGAGAATAGGATTTGTTTCTAACAAGATCTAAACTACTAACAAGAAAATAGGGTGGTCAAATTGACTTATCCCTAACCCAAACAAATTGATACATTACACCTCATGAACTTGTTTTACCTAATGAATCTACCCTAGTAAGCTCTAGAAGCATCATAATTACATTTAACTGATTAATTACAAGGATAAAATCATGATTTTCCAAGGTGAAAGTGAAAACTTGGGCAAAACAGTGAAAATCTAGACAAACTGTCAAATGTGCAGCACCAGTGCTAGGCGCGCAACACCAATGCCAGGCGAACCCTTCAATCTCAATTGCACTTTTGGAGGCCTTCCCGATGTCCAGATTTAGTGCACAATAGCTTGTTGGAAAGCGCTTCTTGTCTACTTTCCAGAACATCTTGAAATTTTGCATTTGGAGTTCACTTGCCATGTCAAAAGTCAATTCTCCCAACATTGTTTAGAGTGTAGTGCCCAGGCCAAAAAGAGGGCAAAAAGGTCATTTTTTGAGGGTTTTTGGCCCTTTTGGGAAACTAGTTCTACTCCAAAACCTTCACAAATTCATAGGGTGCATGTAATAATCATTGTGAATCCAAAAATGCTGACCGTTTCATCATTAGATGCCCCAAAAAAGAGTACAGCGCCCATGGCTATGCAAAAAATGGACTGAAAAACACAACAACTTGCTTCAAACCCAAAAATGATCCATCATTCCCAAAAAAATGTGTTTTTATGACTAATCAAATATTATAGGCATGTATGGATGTGTCATAAAGCATATCTAGTGTTCTCCTGTCCTCCTTCTTGGTCAATTTGTCAATTTTCTCATGAGTTCTTTTGAGCTTGCTCCTTGCAACTTGGTTTCTCCTTGCATAATACTTGGCCATCTTCCTTTGCAACTCAACATCTCTATTTTCTTTGTCCACGAGGGTCTCCAAGTGTGTGTTCACTTTCTCAAGCCAATACTCTTTGTTTTCAGTGATGTCCTTGACCAATTGCTCATTTATAGTGAGTTGCTCCTCCAATTATACCTCTTTTTGTCTTTCAAGTTCTAAGGCCTTTTTCAATCCTCTTGTTCTTGGCATTTTTCTTTGTCCTTGTTCATCATCCGGCTCTCCAGGATCTCCATAAGCCTCATCAAGCTGAAATTTGGCTTTCTCAGCTTCCCTTTTTGCCTTGATGTACTTGATTTGCATCAACTCCTGCTTAACTTCTAGCTGCTTGTTCTCTTGCTCATAAAAGGAGATAACATATTCGGCTCTTTGTAAATTAATCTCAAGCTCCCTGATTTTGTCATCCTTTGCTCTCGAGGCATCTTGAGAAGATTTTTTTAATTCCTCATCACTAGAGTCCACAAGGGGAAACTCTTTTTCAATGTCATGCTCTTGATGCTATTGTTTGACCTCTGCTTCCTCTACCATTTTCTCTTTGCCTTTAACCTATAATGCTGTTGAAGAAGGCAAGGCCCCTCCCACTTTCCATGTGGTAAACACCTTCCTCCTTCCCCTTTGATAGGTGAAAGAAAATGGTTGCAAACGATTCCTCTATGGTATACTACTTTGACCATGCTCAGTGTGTACATCGTGTCCCTCACTAGGATCATGCTCATCATGTCCCTCATCACTCTCATCATCCCTAGTGGGTGAATGAATGGCTACATGAAATGGTGATGTAGATGGCGTGGAGGTGTCTGGTGAAGAATGACCTGTTGAGGATGAGTGATAAGTAGGTTGTGGTGGATGAGAAGAAGTAGATGGATGAGTGGAGGATGATGGAGGAATACGAGGAGCTGGCTGAGTAGGTGGTTCATTGAACATTTCATTAGATATGAAGGCCTCCCAAGTAATGCCTAGTTGATCTAAGTGATGGAGGACTATCATTTTGATAAGAGAATGATGGAAAATACTATGCATCTAATGAGCTAGGTCCCTTTTCTGAGCAATATATGCCATCTTGTCAATACTCTTGAAAAGGTAATATGGAAAATTAAGCATTCTTACCTTGGTAAAGTGCATGATAAGTCTGATGTGGTATGAATATAGTCGATAAAACCTACCCTCACATGTGAAATACCTCATGGTGATCTTCATAAATGGCACATACTTGTCCAAAAGATAAGAGAAAGGTAAAATTCTCTTCTTATCATTTTTGAACCTTGTTTTAAGATATGACTCATAAAAACTGATGCAATTTTTTTTTCTTGAACCATTTCTCTTCTGCATTTGGAATTCTAGTGGCCTATGATATGATGGCTAAAGATACAGTGAATGTGACCCCCACTAAAGTGACCTGGTTGTTTTGCAAATTCAGGATGAACTTCTTTGTTAACTACTGATGCAAATCCACCGTCTCAACCGTTTGGAAAAACTCTAAACAACCCATGTGACTGAAACATGATACTGCAAGTAGTGATGGCATAAGTTATATTGTATCAATGGGTTCAAATCTAATAATTATCCCTTCTTTCTTGGTTATCCTCTTAGGCTGTCTTTCCCCTTCTTCTGAACTATTGTATTCTACCATGCTTTATAGGTGAAAACTTGAGGAACTAATATATATGCCAAGATGAGTGAAACAGTGAGGAGGTGGAGTGAAATATAGTCAAGATGATTGGAAGCATGAAAGGGAGCTCTGCTAGTGTTTCAAAATTTAGGCTGCCAATTTTATTAATTGATGGAGAGAATGAGATATCAAGCCACTTACTTGTTGTATGTAGGTAGTTGAAGCTTTTGTGGCTTTGAGAAAACGAAGGAAGTGGTGTTTTGGCACTCCTAGGGTTTTCTAGGCTCCTTTGGCCAAACGCACAGTAGCAAGTGCTAGTGCACAACGTCCTAAGCAAGCACGCCCTTCACCCTACAAGCGCGCAACACCGTTGAATTTTACTCTGGCTCGAACTCGAAGACACACCCTTGACCCTACATGTACGTAGCGACTTCTCCTAGCGTGCAATGCCCTCAGCAAATGTTCCTTTGTGATTTTTTCCTTATTCACTCAATCTCCTCTTTGCTAAGGAGAGCTTAGGGTGCACAAGAACTAATGAATTCTAAAAAATGCCTTTGAAAATTTTATATAGAGAATGATTTTTATTTTTCTTTAGAAAAAACCCACTTTATAATGTTTGTTTGACACTTTTATTTTGTTTTCAAATCTCTGTCTAATGTTTGTTGGAAATAATAATGAAGAAGGGGGGGGGGGGGTGAATCAGTATTATCACGTCAATAAAAACTTTTTTCATTCCATATTCATATCCTATATATGTTACTTCTACAACTTCTTATGATTCAGTTAGATGATCCTTAATGAGTGCATATTAGAACATTATCAACCATATTAACAGTAAACAGGTGCAGTAAAATAGAACAGAATCATCACACATAAGCCACACAACATGAAACACCATGATATAAGGTGGAAACCCAATGTGGGTGAAAACCACCTGCTGCAAGTCATCTCAATCTTCTTCTTAATAAGAAAATCCTTTTACAATATTTCTGTACTGGTGCATTCTTATACCAGTACGCAGGCTTCTACCTGCAGAGAGCTACAACCCCCATAGTTCTTGTACTAGCCGATCCATTTACTAGTACGCAGGCTCCTTCCTGCTACAATGCTCCAAGGATTTCAACTGCTACTAGAAGGGAGCTACCACCCCCTTAGCTCTTGTACTAGCTAAGATGCTAGTACGTAGGTGCCGACCTACAATCTTCTCTTCTTCGAGTACCACGTTTCATTAATTTTCATACTGGATACACTTGAAGCACAACACATAATCTGAAAGGCCACGTTTCATCCAATTTTCATACTGGACCCATTAACATCATTTAGGCACATAATCAATCAATCCTTTGAATCACCCAAACACCAAGACATATACAAGGATAATATGCGAGTTATCAACCAGATCTAGTACATCAGATCACATAAAGATAAGTCATTAAGAAATTGATCCATTCAACCATAATCATGCTTTTATCAGAACTCAATATCAATAACCAGACATCAATTATGCACCCAGAACTCTCCAGAATAGTCAAAGGTAGTTAAAGCAAATTTCAAACAGGGTCCGTAACTTCACCGATAGACATCTGCGAGTATCCACACTGCGTGTTCTGCTTCTCTGCGGGTATTCGCACCTGCTCCTTCTGCTTCTCTGCGGGTATCCACACCTGTGCCTTCTGCTGAATTGCGGGTATCCGCACCTGTGCCTTCTACTACTCTACGTACCTCTGCACCTGAGTTGTGGATCACCTGCGGACCTCTGACTAGGGCCAAATTAACAGTCCTCCAATGTGCCACAGTTAGTCCGATCAATAGATCTGATCATGCGCCAATGAGATCGAGACTTATCAATAGTTTACAGAAATCTCCTTGATTTAGATCTAGCTATCACTCACCAACCGATCACAAGAATTTCAGATCTATAGCCCCTTAAGATATTCAACCCATGAGTCTTCTCTTCCAAATGATATCCTTCCCTTTTTATAGTCAAGCCTTTCACAATACCATGGTCCAAAACCATAATAACACAATACCATGAACCCAATACTTGAGATCAATACTTTTGGATGAAATACCACAGACCAAAACCATAGGATCACCATACCACGGACTAGATACCATGGATCACCATAGGATTCCCACGTGTGTGCGCTTTTCTCTGCATGGAAGTGTGTGCACTGGGGTACGCACCTTCTGTTTAGACAACCTGCGGATATGACCGCAACTTTCTGAACGACGTACCTGCGGGTCCACACCATTTGAACTGTGTGCCTGTGATCCTCTTATTTTCTTTCATTCTGAGAGGCTGATCATCAATCTTTGCTGCTGGCCTGTTGTACAAGATCTGTCACCTGAATGAGTTGCCATCAAGGACAACACTTGTCTCATAATGCCAACAATCTCCCCCTTTGGACTTGATGGCAAAGCTAACTTGTCATACTAAAGATTATCATTTGATTCCTTTGCACTGTCATGTATTCTATCACATCTGATATCTCTTCTTGTATATTCATCTGATTATATATAGGTGAGATGTTCTTCTATGGGTGGGTTGCCATCAAGTACAACACATGCATCATAATGCCAACAATCTCCCCCTTTGGACTTGATGGAAACAACACCAACTCACTCTCCCCCTTTGACATCAAGGGCAAAGGGCGGACCAAGATATGCTCTTTCCTTGATATGTATTCCGCTGTCCATACTCCCCCTTAGTATATGCTAAAATCTCTGAATGAGCTCCCCCTTTGTACTTGCCAAGGTGCACCCATCTGTCCATGCTCCTTCTGAGTACATGCTGAAGTCTCTTCTCTGCTGAAGAGTGTTGTTCGTGCTCCCCCTGACTATAAGAAAGGTATGCAAAAAGATGTTCTACAACAAGAACATGATTCTATACATCATAAATGACCTTTCTACCACCAAAGACTCATACATACATCCATTTCCCAACCAAGTGGGGATTGACTCATCCACCCAACCAAGTGGGGATGCATCATGATAAAAAAGAACATTACATCATTCATCCAGGTTATAGTGGGGAAACCAACATAGGCCATTACATGACCTTGATATGACTGAAATATTTCATCAAATGACTACTAGATAGAGACACATTATTACATCATGAGTCTTGATATGACCTTTACATCGAATGATATACATGACATTTATAACAGAGACCAAACACTTAAATAAGATCAGGATAAACATTAGCAACGACAATGTATGATTTGCTCCATAGCATCTGTCACCATCAACTTGTATTAGTGCATGAATCATCAAGATATGTCTGTATCAACTCATCCTTTTGCATAGAATATAGAATCATTATATCATATGTGAGAAACACCATAGCCATCCAGAACTGCATGGACCAAGCATCATCGATAGGGAAGATCTGCATCAATCAACATATGCACGAAACAACCTATCATCATATAGGTAAGAACTCATCATCATCATATCTCCAACAATGCAACTTTGAATAATCATCCATGTATCCATCCAACAATCCTCATCCATATATGTGCCAAGAACAATAGGAATCCTGCATCATAAATATATGATCTTTTTGCATATGGCGACAACAGCATATGAGTGACTCATCATCAAGTGAATTCAAGCTATGTACTTCTCCTTATCCGTATGAAGATCACCATGTAAGCACCATTAGAGAATCAATCTCAAATTTGATCTAAATATTAACTATGTAACCCCAAGAATCATCTGAACAACTCATAACCATATCATAGCAAGATGAATCATAAGCATCATCACCAAGGACTATTAACCATAATGCCAACAATGCATTAAAAGCATATGCTCCCCCTAAACCCGTGCCATCTTATTTATTGTCAGATCTGATCCTGCATATCAGTAAGAAGTATCAAGTCATCATCATTATCAAGTTAGAAACAAAACACTACTAACCATCATTTCCACACACCATCAGTAAATTGTAACCATAATCAAATAGTGCAAATAAGCCAAATCATAACTGATCCTTTTCCTCAACAATCACATACGCGACTATGCCATAACCAACTCGCGTATATACATGACTTCTCTTTAAGAGACTTGCGTATGAGATTTAGGACATTCAAGTTTTACACTTCCAGCTTCCTCTGATTCTGTTATGTCTGTATGTTGTGTTGTGCCGCCTCTTTCTGATTGTGCTTCTTTCTTCTTCCACATCTTCAAGAGTGATGATGATGTTTTCTCCTTTTGGTATGGCACCCATACTTTGTCCCTACATTCCTTAGCTATATGTCCAAGCTTGTTACGTGTGTAACATCTTACATGTCTCATATTTCTTCTATAGCAATCAACAGCTCTGTGACCAAACATATTGCAAGCAAAGCAATATCCATTAAAGTACCTTGAATGAGATGATCTTTTTGCATGATGGTCTTGAAAACTTCTTCTTCTACATCTGGCTGCAACATGCCCAAGATTATGACATACATAACATTCAACATTATTCATAGGAGGAGTAAAAGATTTTCTTTGAGGAATTTCTTTCCTTGGTTGATGATGAGATTGACCTTTTATCTCCTTGTTGAGCATTTCACATTTTTCATTAGAGTTCTTTGTCTTAATTTGTGAACTAGATTCACCTTCAACAGATTCATGAAAACCAAGACCAGTTTTGATGGCAGGAGATCTTTGACTACTAAGAATATCATCCAAGATTTTAGTACTATCTCGAAATCGTAAGAGCTTATCCTTTTCTTTTAATTTATCTTTTAGAATATTTACCTCAACTTGATGTTGCTCTTCCTTTTCAAGATACTGCTTCTTCCCGTTCTCTTCAGCATTTCTTTCATCTTCCAACTGACATCTTAGATTGAGAAACTCCTTTTCTTGTTCTTCATTCACATCTTGCTGCATTTGACAAATTCTGAAGGCACATTCCAGCTGAGATTTTAAGCTGATAACTTCATTTTCCTGTTTTTCAATAGCTTGGTGTAGATCTTTATTCTACTTCTTTGATTCTTCAAGATATTCTTCTAACGAGCGGATCGTGGCTTCAAGACTTTCATAGTAACTGGACCTATCTCTGAGCTTCTTTATGGTTGTGCTTCTTTCGATGACTTCATCTCTTAATGATGTTACTTCATCCTGCAACTTTTGATTTTTGTCCTTGAATAACTTCCTTACCTTGTATCCTTCTTCTAGTTGGGCTTTTAGTGTGGTAGCTTCTTCTTTGAAGTCACATTCCCTTTTTTTCAATAGATCTTGTTGATCTCTGATTTTGTCTGAAAGCCTTTTAAATTCTGCCTCTATTTGATATCTCACTTGTTCACCCATAAGAACAAATTCAGTTGTTTCGCTATCACTTTCATCTCTTCCAAAAGGAAAGATAGCTGGAACATTAGAGGATAGCAAATTCATACCTGATAGTTCATCTTCATTCTGAAATGATTCTGAATCTGAAGAGCTTCTTACACCTAATCCCCAATCGATTCTCCCACTGTATAGTTCTTCTGAGATGATCTTCTTCTGCTTATGTGGCTTTCTTCTTAAAGCTTGTTTCCCATTGTTCCAAGGATCTTCCTTCAAGCCGATCCAAGCTTCTACAAAAAGGAACTTGCTCTAATACAATTGTTTGGAAATAATACTGAAAGAGGGGGGGGGGGGGTGAATCAAGTATTATCACATCATAAAACTTTTCATCTCCATATTCAGATTCATATATGCTACTTCCACAACTTCTTATGATTCAGTTAGATGAATCCTTAATGAGTGATTAGAACATATCAACCATATTAACAGTAAAACATGTGCAGTAAAATAGAACAGATCATCACACATAAGCCAACACACATGAACACCATGATATAAGGTGGAAAACCAATGTGGGTGAAAACCACTTGCTGCAAGTCATCTCAATCTTCTTCTTAATAAGAAAATCCTTTTACAATATTTTTGTATTGGTGTAGTCTTATACCAGTACGCAGGCTTCTACCTGCAGAGAGCTACAACCCTCATAGCTCTTGTACTAGCCGATCCATTTACTAGTACGGAGGCTGCTACCTGCTACAATGCTCCAAAGATTTCAACTGCTACTAGAAGGGAGCTACCACCTCCTTAGCTCTTGTACTAGCTAAGATACTAGTATGTAGGTTCCAGCCTACAATCTTCTCTTCTTCGGGTACCACGTTTCATTAATTTTCATACTGGATACACCTGAAGCACAACACATAATCTGAAAGGCCACGTTTCATCCAATTTTCATACTGGACCCATTAACATCATTGAGGCACATAATCAATCAATCCTTTGAATCACCCAAATAGCAAGACATATACAAGGACAATATGTGAGTTATCAACCAGATCTAGTACATTAGATCACATAAAGATAAGTCATTAAGAACTTGATCCATTTAACCACAATCATGTTGTTATCAGAACTCAATATCAATAACTAGACATCAATTATGCACCTAGAACTCTACAGAATAGTCAAAGGTAGTTAAAGAAAATTTCAAACAGGGTCCCCAACTTCACCGATAGACTTTTGCGGGTATCTGCACTGCGCGTTCTGCTTCTCTACGGGTATCCGCACCTGCTCCTTCTGCATCTCTGCGGGTATCCGCACCTGTGCCTTCTGCTAAACTGCGGGTATCCGCACCTGCGCCTTCTACTGCTCTGCGTACCTCCGCACCTGAGCTGTGGATCGCCTGCGGACCTCTGACTAGGGCCAAATTAGTAGTCCTCCAATGTGTCACAGTCAGTCCGATCAATAGATCTGATCATGCGCCAATGAGATCGAGACTTATCAACAGTTTACAGAAATATATTTGATTTAGATCTAGCTATCACTCACCAACCGATCACAAGAATTTCAGATCAACACCCCCTTAAGATATTCAACCCATGAGTCTTCTCTTCCAAATGATCTCCTTCCCTTTTTATAGTCAAGCCTTTCACAATACCATGGTCCAAAACCATAATAACATAATACCATGAACCCAATACTTGAGATCAATACTTTTGGATGCAATACCACGGACCAAAACCATAGGATCACCATACCACGGACTAGATACCATGGATCACAATAGGATTCCCACGTGCGTGCTCTTTTCTCTGCATGGAAGTGTGTGCACTGGGGTCCGCACCTTCTGTTCGGACAACCTGCAGATATGACTGCAACTTTTTGAATGGCATACCTACGGGTCCGCACCTTTTGAATTGTGTACCTGTGATCCTCTTATTTTCTTTCATTCTGAGAGGCTGATCATCAATCTTTGCTGCTGGCCTGTTGTACAAGATCTATCACCTGAATGAGTTGCCATCAAGGACAACACTTGTCTCATAATGCCAACAATCTCCCCCTTTGGACTTGATGGCAAAGCTAACTTGTCATACTAAAGATTATCATTTGATTCCTTTGCACTGTCATGTATTCTATCACATCTGATATCTCTTCTTGTAGATTCATCTGATTATATATAGGTGAGATGTTCTTCTATGAGTGGGTTGCCATCAAGTACAACACATGCATCATATTGCCAACAATGTTTCTCTTTCTTTGTCTCTTTCCAGGTGGATGATGCTTTGATTGAGATGATTCCTTCAATGGCTCATTTCTTGCAGCAAGGAGAAATGCTTGGGCAGCTTATGGAAATAATTATTACATACAATGACTTGAATTACATCAAAAAATATGAATCAACTAAAATACAATGTTTTCATCTCAAAAACATGTTTTTGAGATGAAAATTACATGAGTGAAATAAGATTTTTGTACAATAACCATGACTTACTACCAATCACTCTTTATTTATTGGTATTCCTCATATCTTGCTACCCTTTATTTACATTTGAAACTATGCTTTTGACCTCGGAAGTGGACCTTAAGACCTAATGAAAAGACCTTGGAAATCAACCCTAAAACCTAATGAAAAGACCTTGGAAATGAACCCTGGAAACATAACTGCCTTGACTCTAAAAATTACATAACTGAAACCATAACTGAATGCAACATGGAAATGGGTCAAAAAATGTACCTTATGAGGGAAATTTGGATTTTCTGAGAAGAAAACAATCATCAGTGGACCATTTTGGCATGACCTAATGGAATGATCAAAAATTAAGTATGAGACACCTAAAATGAAAATGCAAAGAGTAGATTTAATCCCTTATGGAAGTGTGCATATACTGACACTAACAAACTCTTACCCCATCTACAACAATGAGCCAAGTGGACCATTTCTCTCCTTTTCTATTTCTTTTAATGGTTCGAGGATTTGGGATATATGCCCTAAAAGATGTAGTCAAGAAGGGTAAATGTAAGGTTCTAGAGCTTCATAATGTTCATTTATCTACTACACATCAACATTTTGTACATTTAACTTGTTTTTCAATCCAAACCTTTGTTAGAGAAGCTAAATTGTTTAAGCTCATACTAGAAAATCTCCAGGCTACTTTAAGAAATGAAATGGACTTTAGTAATTCCCAAATTTTTTCTTTAACACACTACCTACTGTGCAAACTCATATTTATAGAACCCTTGAAATCCAAGGGAGTTCCCTTTCATCCAAATGTATGGGGCTCCTCTAATTGAAATCTCATTTAGATACTCTTCTTAGGAGGAAGTCATAAGTAAGCTTGAAAGAAAACTATCAAGATAGGCTTCTATATATCTTAATATTGTGGGGAGACTTATTCTATTTAAATTAGTGCTTTAGGACATGCCGTTATAACTTTTCACAACTTTAGAAACACCTAAAATCATCATAAGAGAATTAGTAATTTTCAAAGGAATTGTTTATTGGGAGGGGCTAAACATGAAAGATAATAGAGACTTATATCTTGGGATACAATATACAAAATTGAATGGATGCATGGGCTTGAGATATCCTATAATTCTAAGCAACATTTTGACTACAAAAACATGGTGGAGATGGATCAACCTCCCATGAAAACTATGAAGAAAACTTTGGAGGAAACAATATACCTCAAATACTGAATAACACAATATTATTAAATTAGAAGAAGATATAAGAGGATAAAACAATATGGAATAACGCGTGGAGCAATATGTATTGAATATTCCAATGATTTCTATTCTAATGGGTTTTGTTGGCATTGTAATAGGAGTCCAATGGTTACAATATTTAGGGATGGTAACTTTTAATTTTCAAGAACGTTTGTTGAAATTTTTCTTGAAATAAAAGGAAATTGAATTAAGGGGTATTGTAGGTTAATTTGGTAAGATAATAAACTCTAGTATAATGAAAAATATTTTGAAGAAGAAACAATAAGGGGTAATTTCATAGTTATTCTCACTAGATGTTCAAACATCTTAGTCTTCCATTTCTCCAGATATCCAAAGAGTCCTTGGCAATCATTCCAAAGTATTTGACACTCCTAAAGGTCTCCCACCTATTCACGATCATGGTCATGCTATTCACTTGTAGGAAACGCTCCTCCACCCGTTAGATTTTAGAGGTATCATTATGCTAAGAGGAGTGAAATTGACCATATGCATTATGGGAATTTTGAGGTCTAAAATGGGCCTCCTAAGAAAAATAAACAACCAAAATAGACTTTATAAGAACCAATAGGATTCAAGATGATGATGTCAACCATGGGGGATGATTCACCATTTTCGAAGTAAAAAAGATTAAAGATTAAAAAATAATAAAATAATAAAACTAGTTTTTCAACTCGTATTGTCAACTTATCTTCCTAAGGTTCAACTCAAATTTCGAGCGGGAGTACTCGTTGGATGCAAAATTTAATTCCTCATCCAAAGAGTACCCATGTTACATACTTTTGATGGACCATGCTACACGAAAATTGAGAAGTACATGAAAAAACGTGATTGCAATCACGGTTTTCATGTATTTCTCATTTTTTGTGTAGTAGGATCCATAAAAAGCATGGAACATGGGTACTCCTTGGATTAGGAATCAATTTCTGTAGCCAACAAGTATTTCCACTTGAAATTTGAGTAAACCCATAGGGAGATAAGTTGAAAATACGAGTTGAAAAAATAGTTTTTTCTTTTTTCCCTCTAAACATTAATGATGTAATCTAATCTTATTTGATTATTTCCACTATTATTTTATAATTTCATCAGGAGGCCCATTTTAGGCTTCAAAATTCCCCTAATGGGTTGCTGAAATCCTAGAAGTAGGTATAATTCAACCTAGCCAAGGTTCTTTCTCTTCTCCAGTAGTATTGGTGTATAATAAGGATGGATCATGGAATATGTGTCGATTATAGAGATCTCAAAAATCTCACTATTAAAGATAGTTTTCCCATTCCTATAATTTATGAATTTTTGGGTGAACTACATGGAGAAATTTAATTCACCAAATTGGATCTTCATTCAAGATATCATAAAATTAGAATGAAGACAACAAAAATTTAAAAAACAATATTTAGAACTCATGAAGGTCATTCTTAAGTTTTGGTTATTCCTTTTGGCCCTACTGATGCACCTTCCACATTTCAAGGTTTGATGACTTCCACTTTCAAACCTTCCATAGAAAATTTGTGCTAGTATTTTCTAATGATATGTTAATCTACAATAAGTCTTGGAAATATCATATTCAACATGATGATAGGGTGCTTAATGAATTGGAGGAGAAACAATTTTATGTACAAACTTCCAAACATTTCTTTGGGGTACATAAGGTGGAATATTTTGGTCTTATTGTATCTCATGAGGGTATTAAGGTAGACCCTAACAAAATTGAAGCCATCAAGGAATAAAAAATGCCCACAACCTTAAGTAATATTAAATGATTTCTCAGGTTGATAGGGTATTATTGCAATTATTTTAAGAATTATGGTAAAATAGAGGCACCTTTAACAACTTATTGAGTAAATATGAAGTTTTTGGACTCCTGAAGCAAATAAGGCCTTTGAACATCTTAAAGAGGAAATGTGTTGAGATCTAATCTTAGCTACACTAGACTTCACAAAATCCTTTAATGTGGAATGTGATGCCTCATGAAATGGCATTGGTGGTGTTTTAATGCAATAAGGAAGACAAATTACTTTTGAAATTCATCCAATTAAGGGAAATTATTTACACAAACCTATTTATGAGAAGGAAATGCTCAAAATAATATATGAAATGAAGAAATGGTTCCCTTACCTAATGGGTAGAGACTTGAAGTTAAAAATATATCATGATAGTCTTAAATAATTCTTGGAACAAACATTATCTTCGGTCGCAGCAAAAATGAATCACAAAGATGTTGGGTTATGTCTTTGAAATTGTCTACAAAAAAGGAAAGAAAAATGTTTTTAAAAAAGCACTCTCGAGAAGAGATGAGGATTTGGAGGCATTAATTTGTTTCATTTTGATTATATAACTTGATTAGATAACTGAAGGAAGGGATGAAAGAAAGAATCATGAAGAGGTGTGGACACTCATTTAAAAGTTGCAGCAAGATCCTAGTACATATGATACATATTTTTGGAAAATTGATTGAATGTGGTACAAAGACCACTTATATCTATGTAATAATCCCCAACTCAAAAAAGTTGGTATTTTGGAATTTGAAATCTCTCCTATAGGAGAACACTCAATATTTTTTAAAAATTACCATAGGGTGAAGAAGGAAATTTTTTGGGATGGCCTTAAATCAGATATTCATAAGTTTGTGGCAAAATGTTTGGTTTGCTAATAAAATAAAGTTGAGAAAATTAAGACTTAGGTATGTTACAACCATTAGCCATTCCAAGTTAGTGTTGGGAGGATGTATCAATGGATTTTATCACAAGTTTACACAATTCGAAAGGAAAGAGTGTCATCATGGTGATAGTTGATAGAGATATCGAATATCCACAATTTTTTACATTATATCATCCTTTAAATTTGATTACAATCACTACTGCACTTGTGGAAACAATTCAAAAGATACATGGAAACCTAAAGATTATTATAAGTGACAAAGATCCCATTTTTACTGGAAATTTTTGGAAGGAATTATTTTCTTTTCTTAGTACTCAATTAGCTCATAACTCATCTTATCATCCTTAGTTTGATGGGAAAAATGAGAGAGTGAAAAAATGATTGGGAGGTTATATTTGTCGCTTTGTATATGATAAACGAACATAATGGATCAAGTGGTTACCTCTAGTAGAATGATAGTATAACCCTAGCAAAGCAACTCTTGTCTTGTTGTCGTGACTTCGATGGGGTATTAAACAGTCCTGTTGGAAGTGGAGCAACACCGAATATGGAACTACAAATTTGATCATTTGAATCTTGTGACAATATAATATCCTTTTCTCAATTGAAACATCACAACTGAAGCAATTCAGATATGGTAATAATTTTAATTGTGTTTAGCCAAGAAAGGGAATAGGATAGACTATCCTTATAACCAATAAAAATGGGGAATTTGAGCTAATATACAAGATGAATAAATACTTCCTTAACACTAGACCCTATGCATAAAACTATAACTAAATACATAAGTTTGGATTCTTCTAGTGAATCATTGTGTTTTCATTGTGACACACTCTCCAATATTTTTCTTACACTTGAATTTGGAAATCTCCTTGTAATCGAATGATCTATCATTCCAAGTTGAACATAGTTGCTTCATGGTTAGTTGATGATTTAGTAAGTCTTCAAGTCTTCTTTTGAGATTCTAACTGTTGAATTTACTTGCTTACACATTATTAGATTTTTTATGCATTCACAAGCACAATTCTTCATAGTAAGATCAGTATTTAGTGTCTTCCATGGAAGATAAGCGTTTTGTAGTCCTTGAAAGTAATTCTTGCACAGTCTCTAGAAATAATGTTTTCCTAGTATTTAGTCCGTGTCATTCCACAACTTTAAGATATTTCACAGTCCCTAATGACAATGCTTACATAGTCAATATGGAAAATGACTACACAATGCCTATGGACCATTAGTGCACACTTCCAATTGAGTCTCAATCATTCTTAGTTGCAAGCATACCATCATCCCAATGAGTCTTCTCAATTGTTGCTTTTATGCGCTTTTGAGTTTATAAGTGTCACTTTCACTTTTGCGACTATCATTGTCACTTTATTTTACTTTCACAAGTATCACTTTTTCTTTCTTTATCTTTTTCATGTGTCACTTTCACTTTATTTATCTTTGCAAGTGTGGTTTTCACTTATTCTTACCATCACAAGTGTCTCTTTTGATTCTTTTCACTCTTGCATGTGTCATACTTTGGTGCACCATTAGAGGTAGTTGTAGTGCTCTCTTCCAAATTAAAAGATATTATAGATCATAAGAATATTTTTTAGACACTCTCCGATGCCTTAGCAGAATTTTTTCTTGCAGTCAACACTTTTGTAGTAACTTGTATTATGACTGTCTCAAACCTACATTTCAACTGTCACACATAGAAATAAGTGTCACTTTGCTATTGTTTCAAGGTATGCATATGGATCTTGAGTAATGTGAATTTTTGATGGTATACATATGTTTAAATCAGTTTTAGGACTTTTCTTTATCATGTGTTCTCTCTTCTTCCATTGATCCAACACTTATCCATTTTTGGGCTTTCCCTTGTCGCAAATTTTGCATCCCTAAACTCACAACTTCTAGATGAACACATTTTTCATTCGTATCCAACAAGGATGCATTCCTTACCTCTTATAATTTTTCTCTGCGCCATCTTAAGGGAAGCCTCTTCCATAAACACATTATGTAATCTTGAGCTACGGTCCCTCAGTATTTTCCTGCTTACCCTTGAAAACTATGCCCAAGGATGACTCCTTACCTCCATTATGTATGGGACAATTCTAGTGTATATTGGATCCTCCTTCTAACAACTACTAAAGAGCACTATGCAATACAAAAGTTCACTCCCCTTCATGGTGAAGTGAGGATCCTCAAGGTAAAATGACCTAGCCTTCTGCTACTTACACCAGTTAACTACGTAATCCATTCACCAAGTGAGCCTATTACTATGCATTGCATAATTCTAGTGGAAATCAATCTCTAGGTCACTGCAGCCCTCAACTAGGAAATCCTTGAGTCTTCTCCTCAATCATTGTGCATTGTTCAGTTATAGTGACTAGTCATGTCTCTCCTATTGAATGAAAGCCCCTACTGCATAGTACCTTGTCCCATATTTCCTCCTACCTTACATTGTGTAGGTCAAATGGTTAGTGGGTTGATCTCTCATCCCTTTTGAAGCTCAACTTTGCAATCCTTGCCTCATCTTCCTTAGTCAACAAGCTAATCACCCTTGTCTCCTAGACTTTCCCATTACGTAAAATCTTGAGGATCATATCCTTATTGTGCATTTCAAAATTATGGTAGACAACATGGTCATCCCTTGGTCATTTTTTAGCCTAACTACACAATTCCTAGTCTCCCCCTCCCAAAAAACCATTTCCCATTTTTCCATCATAATCAATACTTTGCATGAGCAGGGACAAGTAGAATAGATGATTTTCAAACTGATGTTTACTTTTCATGAGTGAAAGTTATCCATAGGTGTCATCATTAACCATGTCTAGGTGATGTTCAATAAATTCATCAAGGAGAGGCTACAAGAGAGCACTTGCGAAGAAGGATAAAAAGGAAGAATCATCATGAAGGACATGAAGGAATCTTGGACTAAGACAAAGAGTTGACAAGTAATGCTGACTTGGAAGGTTCCAACACTTGTGTATACCCTTTGGAGGGTGAAGATTAATTACAAGAAAGTATCCATCATGAAGAAATCGAAGTCATAATAGCAAGGAGAAGAACTTGGTAGT
Source organism: Pinus taeda (assembly GCA_000404065.3). Taxonomy (NCBI): domain Eukaryota; kingdom Viridiplantae; phylum Streptophyta; class Pinopsida; order Pinales; family Pinaceae; genus Pinus; species Pinus taeda. The sequence goes on along the minus strand of APFE031148608.1, from coordinate 246,095 downwards.
GATGTCATGAAGTCTTATATCACCATTGCCAAGTTATGGCTTCTCAAAAGTGTCACCACAAAATTCATATGTGTCAATGTATTTTGACACACCATGTGTGGAATGTAATTATGTAATTTCCAAAAATAAGAAAATGAAAAATATGTGGAATCCCAAGGGTCCCACATGGAATGTGAAAATTCACTAGAAAGTTCTAAAGTCGTGTAGAAGCTCAAAGGTCACATAGGAATTCAAAAAGTCATAGTAGAAGCTCAAGAGTCATGAGAGAGGTTAGGAGTCACATGGGAGGTGGAGAGTCACATCATTTGTTATAAATACACCCTCATAGCTCAAGATAAAGGAATTTGTATTTTTCATCTTGGCTTATTTAGCTTGGAATAACAAAGGTATCATTCTTTAGAGGAGAAAGTGGTGACTTAATGTTCCACCATTGGGGCTAGTGTCACATCATTTTAATTGTGTATATTGAAACTTTCACTTAATATATGGATCTCTTAGAGGTGGAACACTTTAACTCATATGTTGTGAATGATTATAAGACTCTTCTTTCATTGTTTGTGATGAATGTTTATGTTCACACATATTAATGAAAATGAACTATTTCGTTGGCTTTGCTAAGCATCTTCTTGAATGTGCTTTATTACTTGATTTTATGATCATTGTTATTTTGTGAACTAATTTGCAGGTTAACCAATGATTATTTCCATGCTCTTGTGTGTCTATTTTTTTATATAGTACTATTAATTTTCTTCTACAGTCTCACTCTCTATTTTTTTGTTCCATGAAAGCCTTTTATACATTACATTAATATCTTATGTTGATAATTGAAGGCAAGGAAAATTCCTAAGGATAATGGTGACCAAACCTATTGTCTATATGGGGTTCCCACTCCAAACAATGTGAGATATATTTGGGACTTCATACCGAGGAGACCGCCTTTATTAGTGGATTTCCAACACCATCAATATATTCCTATAGCTTGGGTGTTTGGTGCATATGTCTTCATAGAAGTTGACATTTTTTCCTTCTTTGGCCTCCTAGAAACTATTTTATTGAATGAGAAATTGGTTTTCCATGCGTTATTCCATATTTTTTGATCCTCTTATATCTTCTTCTAATTTAATAAGATTGTGTTCTTTAGTGTTTGAGGTATATTTTTTCCTCCAATGTTTGGTTCAAAATTTTCATGGGAGTTTGATTCATCTCTGCCATGTTTTTGTAGCCAAAATGTTGCTTAGAATTATAGGATATATCAAGCCCATGCATCCTTTCAATTTTGTATATTGTATCCCTAGATATAAGTCTCTATTACCTTTCATGTTTAGCCCCTCCATATAAACAATTCCTTTGAATATTACTAATTCTCTTATGATGATTTAGGTGTTGCTAAGGCTGTGAAAAAATATAATGTTGTGTCCTAAAGCACTAATTTCAATACAATAAGTTTTCCCACAATATTAAGATATATAGAAGCCTAGCTTGATAGTTTTCTTTCAAGTCTACTTATGACTTCCTCTTGAGAAGAGTATCTAAACGAGTTTTCAATTACAGGAGCCCCATACATTTGGATGAGAGGGAACCCCCTTGGATTTCAAGGGTTCTATAAATATGAGTCTTCATAGTAGGCAGTGTGTTAAAGAAAAAAAATTGGGAATTACTAAAGTCAATTTCGTTTCTTGAAGTTGCTTGGAAATTTTCTAATATGAGCTTAAATGATTTAGCTTCTCTAACAAAGGTTTGGATTGAAAAACAATTGAAATATAAAAAATGTTGATGTGTAGTAGATATATCAACATTATGAAGCTTGAGGACCTTAAGTTTATCCTTATTGACTACATTTTTTAGGGCATATATCCCAAATCCTTGAAACATTAATAGAATAGAAAAGGAGAGAAACGGTCCACTTGTCTCATTGTTGTAGATGGGGTAAGAGTTTGTGAGTGATTTCCATTGATAATTATAGTAAAAAAAGGATTTTGAAACAAAGTATAGGATCTTGTGAACCCATTTTTTAGAAAATCCATAGGATAGAAGTAGGTGAATGATCCGAAATGGATACTAAATCAAGAAGAAAAGGTATTACAGATTCATGTGTAGGAATTCCTATATTATTTAGTGCAATTTATCAAAACGATTACGAATAATATAGACATTTAACAATTGGAAAACATAGCAATTCAACACAACCAATAATCAAGGAGTTCACCAGACTTCCTGGCTACGCCTCCGGTCTAGCTTTCAGTGTCGACCTCTATATTATGTCTTCAAGAACAAAGTTTATAGGTGTGAGCTCAATCAGAGCGATAACACAACAAACAATGATATTACATAGGGATTTCACTCGAAAACCTTGAGTATAAAGAGTGCAAAGAATCTCCCTCTTAGTGCCTCTGATCAATTGTTCGTAGCTGTGTGTTTTCTCTGATTCTCTGTCTCCCCTCTGTCTCTGACCTCCCCTCTTAGTGTTGCCATTGAATGGCTTTTCAGCCTATCGGTGTTGTCGGTTTAATCCCCTTCTTGGGCTCTTTGGCTCACTGCACTGTCCCTTCATCTCCCTGCTAAGCATTTAAATAATCATTGCAAAAACGCTTAAGGCACAGGGCAACTATTTACGAACGAAAGGATCTTGGGCACGGGTAAAAATCCCTTAGAACACACTTTTCTGTTTAAACAGGGCATACATGGGAATACACTGAAATAGTGGAAAATCCAACCGAAACGCCAAAGCATGTCTCCAAACGATATAAAGTCCGCCCTATAATCCTCTCTGGTCCGTGTCTTATCATTGTCGCAAGTCACAGTGCTCAATGGCCAAGGTCCAAGAAATACAAAGAAATACATAGAAAACATAGAAATCCTGACAAAATCTTTCCATCAGAACTCAACTTTTATAAAGTCGCATCTATAAACCCTTTCGATTCCGCCTTGATCACAATCGCAAGTCGCATTGGCATAGCCCCTTTGTATTGCTGCGATGTGATATATCACAATGCATATCGTTGATTGTTATCGTACCTCTGCCCTTTACTATGCTTCATGTCCTTCCCCTTTGGTTCTGTGCGATGCGATAAGGCGCAAATCGCATATCTCATGGTCTTCAGGCCTACGGGTTAAGTCTTCCCCTTTGGAATCTACGATGCGATATCTGTGATCTCAGCTATTGATCTGTGCGCTTGATCAATGGTCCACGTTAAGTTTCCAATCACAGTCGTATTTCCCTTAGGGCTGCCTCCAATATAATCCGCTGGCCTCTCCTGATGTCATATCCCAATTTAATCTGGGATGTTGATCTGTCCGATCCGACGACTCTTGTGCAATGAGACTTTACTCTTCATTTCACTCTATTTTCTGCCATTCCTTAGTGCTTTCCTCTATGATATTTGTTTTCTGATAGTTTAATATATATGAAGACTTACATTTTTAGAGGGTTTAAGATCCATTTTCGATCACGCCTTCCTACTGAAAAGCTTTTGGACCACCAAAAGTTGGTTTTAGGCATCGATCAAGTGAGGATACAATTCCCTCACTTGTCCAATTTCTATCCATCATGCCTTGCTTGGATTTGAACCTTTGAGTCCTACTCTCAGGTACTCAGCATCCCCTTGACGTGCAGTTCTTACCTTCTTGTCTAGAATTGTGTCCTCCTGTAACTCATTGAGATATTCAGGCAACAAATCCTCAATAGAAGGGAACTGACTTTGCTCTTCAGGATCCTCAATCAATGAAGGTTAATACAATCTCAAGTTTTCTACATTAACGACTGAATAGATCAAGGCGAAAACCATTTTCACCAATTTTATAAAGTATCTTGAAAGGTACATACCTTATTGGTTTTAGCTTCTTACCTTCACCCTACACTCTATCTTTACTGATATACAAACTAACTTAATCACCAACTTGAAAACTATGTTCAGCTCAATGCTTGTCATGTCTTTCCTTCTACTTGGCTTGACTTATTTGCAGCTGTTCTTGTACTGCATGGTGAATTTCTTAGATTTGCTCAATGAACTTGATTGCTTTGTCCACATCACTGTGTCCATCAACTGGTATGTCTTTACCAAAGACAAAATCCAAGGGATACTTTGGTAGAAAACCAAAACAAGTCTCAAAAGGAGATCTTTGAGTAGAAGAGTGTTTGGCATAGTTGTAAGCATGTTGTACATAACACAAATGCTCATCCCAAAGCTTGGGATGCTTGCTACAATAAACTCTAAGAAACTGGATCACTGTCATGTTGACCACTTCTATCTGACCATATATTTGTGGATGAAATCTTGTGCTCTTCTTCAACCTGGTGTCCATCAATTCCCATAGATTTGACCAAAACTTCCCAACAAATCGAGAATCTCGATCAGATACAATAGAAGTGGGTAACCCAAAATGAACCCATACAGTCTAAAAGAACAACTTTTCTATTTGTTCAGCTGTAACCTACTTGCTACATGGTATCAAAATACACATTTTACTGAAGCTATCCACAACAACATACAAATAATCATGACCTTTCCTAGATTTTGGCAATCCCCCAACAAAATCCATCGAAACACTTTCCCAAGGATGAGAAAGAATTGGAAGTGGAGTGTACACGCCTAATTTCCTATTACTTGGTTTGTTTGTAGCACACATAGTACACCCTTTGATATATCTAGAAACTATCTCATGCATTCTTGGCCAATAACAGAACATTTACAATTGTGCAACTGTTTTACTTACATGAAAATGACTTGATATGAGAGAAGTATGTGCTTCTCGAATTGTGTTAACTCTTTCAATTTGTGGAATGCATAACTTTCCCAAATGATATAAGATTTGGTCCTTTACATAATAATCCAATTCTTCTACTTGCTTGCCATGACTTAAAGTTGCATATACATCTTTAAAATCTACATCTTGAGCATATTGTTCAATGTAACTTTCATGAATTACTGAGTTATGCTAAAGTATAGTAGATGCATTTATGATTGGTCTTGATAGCATATATGCAACCTTATTGTGTATGCCCTTCTTATATCTAATGACAAGATGAAATTGTTGTACAAAACCCATCCACTTATAATGTCCTGATAGTTGCAATTTAGTTTATGAGTGCAAATATTGAATTGGTTGATGATCTGTACGTATGATTGTTTCTTTATCCATTATGTAATGTTTCCACTTTTTCACACATTGTACTAATGCATAAAATTATTTATCATATGTAGGATAATTAACTACTGCAGAAGAAAATGTCTCAGAATGATAGCATATGGGTTTCCCGTGTTGCATCAACATTGCTCCCATGGCATAGTCACTGGAATCTATCTCAATCTCAAATGGATGTTAAAGATCTGGCAGTGCTACTACTGGTGATGTACTAATTTTCTCTTTTAAGGTGTTGAAGTATTTCTATTGTTTGCCTCCCCACTTAAACACTTGTTTCAATCCTGTTAAAGCATGTAATGGAGTTGTAATCAAGGAGAAGTTATCAATAAACTTTCTCTAGTATTATGCTGCCCTTAGGAAACTCCTAACTTCTGTAGCAAATTTGGGTTTAGGCCAGTTCACAATGACTTCAATCTTAGAGGGATCTAATTTCAATTCACCACCCTCTACAATATAACCCAAATAATTTAAAGATGTTCTTCCAAATTCACATTTTGACAGTTTTACATAGATATTTTTTCTTTTCAAAACATCCAAAGTCTACTTCCCATGCTTTATATGGTCTTCCCATGTCTTACTAAAAACAAGAATGTCATCTAAATAAACAATTACAAAATCATCAATAAATGGTCTAAGTACATCATTCATGACTCTCATAAATGTAGCAAGAGCATTAGTTAAGCCAAAAGGCATAACCAACCATTCATACAGTCCTTTCTTTGTCTTGAAAGAAGTCTTCCATGCATCTTGTTATGCAACTCTGACCTGATGATAGCCACTTTGTAAATCTAACTTAGAAAAGTAAACTCTTTCTTTGAATTGATCTAATAAATCATCAATACGAGGAAGAGGATAACGATTCTTGATCGTTATTTTTTTTAGTGCTCTATAATCAATGTACATTCTCCATGAACCATCTTTCTTTCTCACTAGCATGATTGGAGATCCACATGGTGATGTGCTTGGTCGTATAAACCCTTTATCGAGCAATTCCTGTACCTGCTTCTTTATCTCTGCATTCTCTAAAGCTGACAACCTGTACATTCCAATGTTAGGTAATGGAGCATCTTGCTACAAATAAATATCATGTATTATTTCTTGCTTGGATGGCAGACCTTTAGGTTCTTGAAATAGAACATCATATTCTGAAACAACTTTAATTAAATCAAATTTCTGTTTAGAATCACAGCGTTCAAATGCATTGGATTTATTAGGATCCTTTGCCTTTACAACCATTAGTAAAAATTGCTTACTTGAATTCACAATTATTTTCATCTGTCCTGAGTTTATGAGAGAATAGTTACCTTTGAATTTATGAGATCTTACAATGTATTCTACTCCATTTTTAGTGAGTCGATACTTATTCTCAGCTCTATAGAAAATAGCTTTCCTATCATACAAGTATGGACTTACCAAAACAATACCACATATGTCCAATGGAACTATATTTAATTCTACCTCATCTACAAATGTTGATCCAATAGAAAACCTAAGTTTGCATTGTCTCGTTACTTGTAGCTTTGTTTTATCACACACCCAACCTAATGGATATGGCTTCTCATGAGGTTTTGTTTTTAATCCCGACTTTTTTACAGTTGTTTCAGAAATCAAATTTACTTGTGATCCACTATCAAATAGAGTATCAATCTTATTGTGCTTAGAAATCAATCTAATACGAAAAAGCTCATTTCTTTCCCTCTCAATATATTCATTATCAACAGACTATGCAGAATTACTTGTGGATGCTTCAGAATCTTTACCTTTAATACATGTGGCTGTAGCTGTTGTTTCATCCCCTGAATCTGATCCCAAGTCCTGCTGAATAGCAACAACATTGTTTTTCTCCTCTCCACCGAACTTCTTAGGTTTCCATTCTAGATGTAAAGACCAGTAGTGTGCCTCATCATGTCCTTCTTTCTTGCAATGAGTGCATGAAGGTTTATCCTTCTTTATAGTGTTTTCTTTCCTCTCCTTTCATTTTAGTTTCTTATTTTCCTTGCTCTTGCTTACAGAAGATTTAGATGACTTCCGAACCTTTGGGTTTACATTATTACCTCTAGCTTCTAGATGTGTGGCTTGAACTGATACATCATCTAAGATAGTGGCATTAAACATGAGAATAGTATGCTTTAAATAGCTATTAAGACCACCTATATACTTCAATAAAGTCTCGGGTGAATCTAATGATATACCTAGAGTTAAAGCTCTCTTTTTTAATTCTTCAATATAACTCTGTACACTTTGACCCTTCAACTGGTGAAGAGTTTTCCAACTCATCATTGCCTACTACATGTAAGCTAAAGGATATAATTGCTTTTTGATAGCAAAAACAAATTGATTCCAGGTAGAAATGATTTTACCATGTCTTTGCCGATCAGCTTGTGTCTTGCCTTCCCACCATACTAGTGTAGTTCCTCCAAGTCGAAGGCTAGCCAGCTGAATCTTCTTCCCTTCTGAATCAACGTTCTATACCCTGCAATATACATCAATTTGTCGTATCCAATTATCTAGCTTTTCTGCATTGATTTCTCCATCTTAAATTGGAAAATCAAACTTCACATCTAATTTGATTAAGGAAGTTTTCTTCTTCTTCTTCTTAGAAGAGCTAGAAGATGATGATGATGAGGATGATGATGGAGGAGATGGTGGAGAAGATGGTGGAGGAGTCATTCCTCCATTTCTTCTACCTTCTAGAGGGGCAACTAGAAAATGTTCATTTGCTCCTTTGTCTGGTTTAGGTGTTGAAGTGCTTTCACCTCGACCCTTCTTAAATTCCAGATACATCTCTTCCACCATGGCTTGGAGTGTCTTAACAATTTCTATAAATTGATATTCTGATACCAATGCGGCTTCTTCTACCATTCTCCTCTGAGAATAAACTCTTCCAATCTCTGGATTAGCCTCAACAAGTTCTCCTTCTCCTAGTCTGAGCTTTAATCTAGTTAGCATTCAAAATCCAGCATAAGCTTGTCTAACCTTAACAAAACAAAAACCAAATGCTCATATACCACTTGATCTGAAATGGATACTAAATCAAGAAGAAAAGGTATTACAGATTCATGTGCAGGAATGCCTATATTAGTTAGAGCAATGGATCGAAGAGATTATGAATAATACAGATATTTAGCAATTGGAAAACATAACAATTCAATGCATCAACACAACAAATAATCAAGGAGTTCACCAGACTTCCTGTCTACGTCTCCTAGTGCAGCTTTCAATGTCGACCTCTATATTTTGTCTTCAAGAACAGAGTTTATAGGTGTGAGCTCAATCAGAGCCATAACACAATAAACAGTGATATTACACAGGGTTTTCACTCGAAAACATCGAGTCTAAAGAGTGCATAAACTCTCCCTCTTAGTGCCTCTGATCAACTATTCGTAGTTGTGTGTTTTCTCTGACTCTGTGTCTTCCCTCTATCTTTGACCTCCCCTCCTAGTGCTACCATTGAATGGCTTTTAAGCCTATCGGCACTGTCAATCCAATCACCTTCTTGGGCTCTCTAGCTCTTGACACTGTCCCTTCATCTCGCTATTGAGTGTTTAACCAATCATTGCAAAAATGCTTAAGGCATTGAGAAACTATTTACAAATGGAAGGATCTTGGGTGTGGGTGAAAATCCCTGAGAAAACACTTTTCTGTTTACACATGGCATACATGGGAATACACTGAAACAATGGAAAATCCAACTAAAATGCCAAATCCTGTCTTCAAACGCTATAAAGTCTGCCATATAATCCTCTTGAGTTTGTGTTTTATCATTGTCGCGAGTCGCATCGCTTAATGGCCAAGGTCCCGGAAAATACCAAGAAATACATAGAAAACATAGAAATCGTGACAAAAGCTTTACATCAAAACTCAAATTTTATAGCGCTGCACTATAAACCCTTTCAGGTCTGCCTTGATCACAATTGCAAGTCATATCGGCATAGCCCCTTTGTATTGCTGCGATACGATATATCGCAATCGCATATCACCGATCGTTATCGCACCTTGACCCTTTACTATGCTTCAGGTCCTTCCCCTTTGGTTTTTTGCGATGCGATAAGTCATAAATTGCATATCACATGGTCTTCGGGCCTGTGGGTTAAGTCCTCCCCTTTAGAATTTGTGATGCGATATCTGTAATCTCTGCCATCGATCTACGTGCTCGATCAATGGTCCACGTTAAGTGACCGATTGCAGTTGCATTTCCCTTAGGGCCGCCTCCGATATATTCTGTTGGCCTCTCCCGATGTGATATCTTGATTTAATCTAGGTCGTTGATCTATCCGATCCGACGGCTCGTGTGCAACGAGACTTTACTCTCCGCTTCACTCTGTTTTCCGCAATTCCTTAGTGTTTTCCTCTTGAATCTCTGTTTTTCGATAGTTTAATATATATGAAGATTTACATTTTTAGAGAGCTTAAGATCCATTTTGGATCAGTGAAACATATATTGCTAGCTCAATCAATCAAAACACTTAGAACAATCCAATTTTATGAGCATGTAAGTATCCTAGGTGATATTTAGAGAGGGAATTAAGTCAAGGTCAGATAATACCATCAAGAATTTTTTCCCCTCAACATATCCAAATTGTTATGGGGAGATGATTTTTGGAAGATTAGGTTTAAGTCTACTAGCTATTAGTTTTGAGACAATTTTGTAGATTACATTACAAATTGTTATGGGATAGTGTAAAAAAGCCATCCCAATCATGCAAGGATGGAGGGGAATGAGACCAAAACAATGGAGGAACTAGGGTTACAATTTGTTACACCGATTGTTCATGGTGGTAAGATATATTCTTTCACAATTAGTGATCCTATGCATACAGTTCCCCTAGTGGTATTCCCACGACTCACAATTGTTGGGATGGGATCCCCTGGGTCAGTTTTGGGGCAAGAGTCCAAGTTTTGATGTAAAAATATATAAAGTCTCTACAAATTGTGAACACTGAGCGCGGAGCTAGTTAATAGTCAAAAATGGTTTTTACCCTCATTCATGTAAACTTGAGTTGGTTTTTGAAGATCTACCCATGGTCTGTAGAACATGGGATTGTATAAATAGGTGTGTCTTAGAGAGTCTAAGACAAGAATATAGAGATAGAATTATTTTGTGTATGGGTATGACGGAAGGATTATAGAGAGTTAGCGCAAGAAAGTAAGAGGAAATGATCTACAACTGAGTGCACAGAGGCCTAGAGTAGTGTTCGTAGCTGGGTGCAGGGACCCATGCAACTGAGTGCGTAGGGAAGTATTGAATCTGTAAATCTATACTGAAGATCAATAAAGAAGTCTGTTGTAGAAATTCCTATGTTTTATCTCTTTACTTTTGTTATGTATGATTGTGATATATGTTGTGATGAAATGACGTCTTTATAAAATAATGATATATTGATGCATGAATTTACCTGATCCATCTTATTATCTGAACACAATTAATGTTAAATGATCAAGAGAAGATCATAACACTTTCTGTTAAAGTTATCGAACACTTTATTTTGATTATGTTAGTTTTGGCACACAACACCACATATATTTTTGCACCGCTTTCTTTGAGTTTTGATTGCAGGTTAGCTAAATGTTTTCTTTGAAAGACAATGAATGGATAATTACATTTAAATGATTCAAGAGACAATTGTTTTAAGATCATTAGATATTCAAGCCAACGAGCCAATACTGCTACTTTTATGGGTTGATTAAACCCTTTAGAATTTAAAGTTGTTTTATGATCATGAGATCTTCAGGCCGAAGAGCTAATACTATTACTTTTATGGGTTGATTTAAATATTTAGAATTTATAGTTGTTTTATGATCATAAAATTTTCAGGCCGCATAGCCAATGTTGTTACTTTATGGGTTGGTTAGAAATTACAGTCTTCTTTTTGAACTGAAGAAATTTATTTGAGCTCAGTCCTTCGTTTTCTTGTTATAAAGAAAGTACTTTCCTGTAATGGTATTTTTCTTACTGTTTCTCCTTGTCATCATAATGACTGGTAAAGGTTATTTCTAATTTCCTTTTTAAAAGTAATAGCAGAATGATCAGCATAGATTTATAGTTAAGCGGAAAAATAATGTCCTTCTCCATCTTATTTCTTCTATTCATTCAGAATTCTGTACCTGTTGTCATAAAAGCTTGTTCTTAAGAATTTCAAGAGTTTATATATCTATATAATGTGGTAACATACTAGACCATGCAATACTTATCTGCAATTGTTCACTATCTGTTCTGTTGAATGTAGACATTTTAGTTTTGTTAGCTAACCTATATTCATTTTCCTGCAATTTTTCCTCTTAAAGTAATTTTATCGAATTAATTAGTATTTCTTTATATTCAACCATAAATTTCTAGATATAGACTTGAATTACTTATTTCTTAAAATGAATTGTAATCATACAACTATGTTCCTGTCTAGAAAGTCTCGCCTCCCAACCACGAGTCTGGCGATTACATCTAGACTCTCCCTCGAGCACTTCCTTCTTGTCATAGTTAAAATAAGTCTAGCTACGGTCAGGTGCCCTCGACCTCAGGACTCACTGCCCAGCCTCAAGTCCTGTACCTCATAGACCATCCTTGAGCAATTTCCCATTGGTCTATTTCACCCATCTCAAGGACGAATGCTCTGTCTGGGCTTCCTCCCATCTATATTCCATTCCCCCGGGAGAAGATGAGTAACTGTTTTTGTTTAATTGTTTCAAACATTTTTTGTAAAAAAAACCTTAACTCTTATGTATCCATTAGTTAGGTAACAAAAGAAATATCCAAGCCTTCCAACCTCAATCATTTATCACTTTAACAATATAAAGTAAGAAAATTAATGCAGTGAAAGGTAAAATAAAACTTAGTAACCATAGTAATTGTTTATGCAGCTTGGGGTGTTACATCCCCCCCCCCCCCCAATATGAGGAACATTGTCCCTGGTGTTGTTTTTAATTTAAGAAAATAATGCCTGATAGGCTTCCCGCATAAATCCCTCTTTTTCCCAAGTGGCTTGATCTGGGAAAAGTGCTTCCACTGCACTTTAACCTGGGTGATGGCTCACTTCCTCAAGGTGGTTTCTCTTTGATCGAGAGTACGAAGAGGTTCTGCTAGAAATTACCCTTCCGATTCAACCTGCACATAAACAATCCATAGTTACCACTTCCTCAAAATAGTTTGTCAAAATTTATGTAGAATACTTAACTGATTACTTGAATATTTTCTGACCTAATTATATGTTGAGGGTTGTACACATATTTTTTTAGCACGGAAACATGGAAAACATTGTGGACCCAGATATGGCTTGGTAATGTGATCTTGTATGCTACAGGTCCAGTCCGTTCTAAGATTTGAAAGGGTCCACAATACCAGGGTGCTAACTTGGCACAACCCCTCCATTATAAGGAACTTTTTCGGGACTTTACTCTTAGGTATACATGATCCCCTAGCTGAAATTATCGGTATGTCATCTTTTTATCTGCGTACATCTTCTGCCTATCTTGGGGTGCCTTTAGATTTTGTAAAAAATTTATGGGCACCCCACACCTTCTCCCATATAACACCTTGAAGGGGCTCATGCCCAATGAATGATGATGTCCATTATTATAAGCAAATTCCACTAGGTGGAGATAGTCTTCCCACTTATGTGGTTTTTGCAACACAAACATATGTAACATGTCCTCCAACACACGATTCACTCATTCGGGTTGACCATCCCTTTGAGGATGGTAAGATGTACTAAATTGAATCTGGGTACGTGATCTAGGTCTGGGTGTGATAAAGGACCCTTCCAAGACCTTTTACTTTTGTGATGTGTTAAATTGCATTTTTAAAAGAACATAAGTGAATACATGTGCAGGCTGTAAAGAAGAGGAACATGACAATCATTAACAACATAAAAACATAAGTCGTTGATAATGGTGTTCATCCAAGAGGGACTACGTCTCCGGGCCCCAGTGTCAAGATGGTATAAGCCATTGCATTAAGTGCTGTCAATAGTGATGATGTACAAAAGAGATGATGTTGAGATCATACAAGGAAAATTCCCTCACGCGGGAGTGGTGCCACGAGATGCTCCACTACAGGAACTCTCAGTCAAAAGACTCCTATCAGTATGACACAAAAACTCATGCACGATGAACATCCCGCCAACAGGGCATAAAATGGATGTCAAAAAAATTTCATGGCGATACATGAGTATCCCATAAACATACAACAAAGGGATCTCAAAACACAACATGATGAGTCATGACAACAAGTACATCACACAGGAAATTCCGTGTCACATCAAGCAGGAATCATTAAAATGAGTAATAAACAAGGTCCCACATCAAGCATCAACAAGTATTAGTGTAGCACAATGCATAAAGAATAAGTACATTAACACATCATATACCTCACAACCAAAGGCCATCAAAAAGGAGATGTCAAACTGCTGAAGCTGCTCGGACCATCAATCTCACAGCTTCAATCGCATGAAAATGGTTGCTTGCACATGAATGCTAACACCTACATTCCAGTTAGAAACATGGCTGAAGAATAGAATGAGAGAATGAGAAATATGAATGCACCATCAGGTTTATCACGTTGAATAGTGTAAAATCGAATGTCCAATTTTTGAATTTTGAGAAGTTGAGAATCTGGGGCTCAAGGAATCTTTTAGATTCCCCCTAGATTCTTTAAATATTCTGCTCCATGGGTGGACTGGAAATTTGCAACTCCAAAGGTGAATCTGAGCTCACCATTATGACCCCTGTGGAAAACCATGAAAAACAACTCTAAACTTGACTATATTCTAACACGAAGAAAAATTACCTGCTTAGAAAAATTGTGAGGATCATGGTTTCGCTCCCTGTTTTTACAACAACCATGGTTCAATCCTCATATTGAAAATAGCAGAAAGGTGCAGAACTCTGATGGAGATACATATAGCGCCATTGCATTTGTGGCGTCAAGAGGTGCTAAAACCATATAAAAATTATCAAATTTTGACAAAGCGGAAATTTGGCCCTCCTGCAAAATTCATGGTTCCACCTGGATAAAAATTAATAAAAAATTATTTTTCTTAGTTTCTGTGCCTGCTCCTGGTTCCTCCATCTACCCTCAACACACTGATGAAATGCTAGGTTAATATAATTTCATAGGCGGATAAACCAATGTGACGGTTTGGTGCATTGGTTAATAGTAAGGTTTGGTTGAGGAGGGGTCAGGCGGTCAGACCCCGCCCCTCCTATTTCAATACATTGTTTTATGGAATTTTTGTTTTTCTTTGTTAAACATACGGTTTGGCCCACATTGGGAAGCCTTCCCCAACTCCGCCATAACCATTTTACTGCACATTCAATGGGTCGTTGTAACATATATGGTATGGTTGTGCCATTGTTTTGTTTCTATGGTTGTGTACCTTGTGAGTTATGAGGCCACTTAGTGGGCCGACCCATGTGGCCGGGTAGGTTCAACTCCCACCGGCCTCACCTTATTTGATACATATGGTGAGTTCGGGGTGGTGGGGTTGGTGGCCCCCACCCCTTTTTATTATTATTTTTTGTTTTTTAATAACAAATAATGCTTTTTCTTAAATCCAGATTTTTAGTTGTAGGAGACAATTTAACGACCAGACAATTTTGCTAGGAATCCAGCCCAGGTTGGTTAGAATCCAGTGGCTAGAAAATTTTCAAATTTTGGCCTCCTTAAGCCTTCCCAATCATCAAAAAGTCAACCCAACTTTGACTGCTTCTAACTTTCTCATCCAGACTCGAATTGACTAACCGTTCACACCACCGCGATCAAGACGATGAGATCTACGCTCTGGCCTTAGTTTGAGCATAATAAAAACACTTTTATTTTTGAGCTTTCCTGAGTTCTCCTTGACCTATGTCCTCCAAAAGCATGAAAAATAATCTGCAACTCCTTTTTACCTCGTCTGCATCAGAAGCATCTTGAAAGGCCTCGCTTCCATCTGCTTCACCTTTGTTCTTCAGAGCGTTAAGCGATGAGCTGACACCTGCAACCTCTGCAACCTGTAGTACATTGTTTTTGTAAATTAAATTCTTGATTGACATGACCAACTAATGACCCAAGCATCCCCCACTTTCCACGAGTTTATAACACATACTCGGTGGTCAAGTTTACAACAAGATGGACGTAATACCCCAGCTATGAAAACAAGGCAAACCTATCATTGTTGCTTCAAAAAGTGATAAAAGCACATCATCACTGCAACACATGACTTACAAAGATAAGGCCACACACTATTTTTGCTTTCGACAAGTGATGGAAACACGACATCACTTTCAGAGTTTAAAATGCAACTCAAAATAAGGCCAGACATCATTGTTGCTGAACAAGTGATGGAAAACACATCATCACTCTTACATTTTAAAATGCAACAAATCATTTACAAAAGCATGACCATGAAATGAAAACATGTCTAGAAACCATTTTCACTTATCAAGGTGAATGGGTCACCTCCTTGTGGTGATTTTTCTTGTCGAACAACAGCTTCACCTGGTACTTCACACATCGACACTTTGTCTTTAAGGCGCTACTCTGGATGGAGCCTCCAAGAAGTGGCTCTTTGATGGCCACTTCTATCGCAATGACTGTAATAGGTTTTCTTCCTCCATATCTACTTAACCTATTTCTTTTCATGCCGTTGAGAGGGATTTTCATGCCTCATCCTTTTATGTGCTGCCATTCTTTTCCAACACTTATAAAATTTATGGTTATGTAATCCATAAAAGGTACATGTTTTTTTATTCCATGTTTTATGTTCATCTCTAAGAAAATGATTATAACCAAAATGAACATTCAAATGTCAAGATTGGTTATACCTTTCCTTGTTGTCTCTGGTGTAAGTATGGCGATGAGAGCTTGCCTCAACTCTTTCCCTACAATGGAAATTGTCATGGGATGATGGGCATGTGTTCTCATCATTTTCTTTCCTCAACGATTTTGACGATGGCTCAGAAGCATATGACACCTTCGAACATTCAACTTTGGTGTATCTTGAGCCTATAAATTGAGGTCTCTGCACAACCTCCAAAGGTTGAGTTATGAATTGGTTATTAATACCAAGTTTTTCTTCCTTCTCATGCCTCGCCCTTGTAAGGAGCCTCATGTTTGTCCCTGTAATTGGGATCTCCAAATCTCCAACATTACTCATACTATGTGAAGATGAAAGCAAAAGGAAATCAACATCTTTTACCTCGTCTTTCGATTTGGAAAGAACTGATGAGGGTTTCTCATCATTCGTTGTTGGTGGTTCGCTAACTGTCGTGGTGCATTCCCCAAATTCCTTTCTAACATACCCAAGTCCTACTTGATGGGCTAATTCCTCTACTTTTATGGGGTTGATAGTGCCTTGGCCATTAATGCCCAAGACTTTTCCTTCATACCCCATTCTCTTCAATAGTTTGCAGACAATTCCTTGGTATGATTTTCAAAAACAACAAAATCATCATCAGGAAGCATACATGAAGATGGAGAACTAATTTTTACCTCACATGGGTTACATTGCAGATTTTCCAAGGCCTCGTCCTTTGCTTTCAGCTGTCATAGCAAACTTTGTTTTTCCTCTTTCTCTTCATGTAAATGCATCTTCAATTCAACGTTCTCTGTTTGAATATTATGTTTGTTATGCTTCAGTTCTTCGAAGGCCTCTTCCATGGCTTGAAACTAAAGCTGAAATCACTCCTTTTCCTCTATCTCTTTCTCTAGAGTTCCATACATTATCTCTACCCTTTTTGAAATGTTGAGCATGGTCTCATACATCGCTTTTTCATCCTCTGTCACCGCATGTTCCATTGTTCATGCTGTAATTCACATCAACGCAAAGACCGCTCTGATACCACTTGATCCAGGTCCGGGTGTGACAAAGGACCCTTCCAAGACCTTTTACTTTTGTGATGTGTTAAATTTCATTTTCAAAAGAACATAAGTGAATACATGTGCATGCTATAAAGAAGAGGAACACAACAATCATCAGCAACATAAAAACGTAAGTCGTTGATAACGGAGTTCGTCCAGGAGGGACTATGTCTCCGGGCCCCCATGTCAAGATGGTATAGGCTGTTGCATTAAGTGTTGTCAATAGTGATGATTTACACAAGAGATGATGTCACGATCATACAAGAAAAATGCCCTCATGCAGGAGTGGCACCACAAGATGTTCCACTATAGGAACTCTCAGTCAAAACACTCCTATCAGTATGACACAAAAACTCATGCATGATGAAAATCCCACCAACCGGGCATAAAAGTGATGTCAAAACAAACATGCATGGCGACACATGAGTATCCCATCAACATACAACAAAGGGATCTCAAAACACAACATGATGAGTCATGACAACAAGTACATCACATAGGCTATTCCGCGTCACATCAATCAGGAACATAAAAACGAGTAATAAGCAAAATCCCACATCAATCATCAACAAGGATCTATGCAGCAAAATGCATAAAGAAGAAGTACATGAACAAAACATATACCTCACAACCAAGGGCCATCTGAAGAAGTAGATGTCAAACTACTGAAGCTACTCAGACCATCAATCTCACGGCATCAATCGCATGAAAATGGCTGCTCGCACATGAATTCTTACACTTGCATTCCACTTAGAAAAGTGGCTAAAGAATAGAATGAGAGAATGAGAAATCTGAATGCACCATCAGATTTATGATGTTGAATAGTGCAAAATCGACTATCCAACTTTTGAATTCTGAGAAGTTGAGAATTTGGGGGTTAAGGAATATTTTAGATTCCCCCTAGATTCCTCAAATATTTTGCTCCATGGGTGGACTGGAAGTCTGCAACTCCAAAGGTGAGTCTGACCATGACATTGTGACCCCTACTAAAAACCATGAAAATCGACTATTAACTTGACGATATTCTGACATGGAGAAAAATTACCTCCTCATGAAAATTGCGAGGATCATGGTTCCGCTCCCTGTTTTTGTAGCAATCATGGTTCCATCCTCATACTAAAAATGGCTGAAAAATGCAAAACTTCGATGGAGACACAAATAGTGCCATTGCGTTTGTGGCGTCGAGAGGTGCTGAAACCATATAAAATTCGTCAAATTCTGACAAAGTGGAAATTTGGCCCTCCTGCAAAATTCATGGTTCCACCTACATAAAAATTAATTGTCACAGTTTCCGTGCCCGCTCCTGGTTCCTCCATCTGGCCCTAGCACACTGATGAAATGTTGGGTTAATATAAATTCATCGACAGATAAACCAATGTGACGTTTTGGTGCATTGGTTAATAATAAAGTTTGGTTGAGGAGGGGTCGGGCAGTCAAACCCCACCCTCCTATTTCAATACATTGTTTAACGACATTTTTGTTTTTTTTGTTAAACATGGGGTTGGGCCCGCATTGGGCGGTCTGCCCCAACTCCGCCATAACCATTTGACTATGTATTCAATGGGCTATTGTAACATATATGGTATGGTTGTGACATTGGTTTGTTTCAATGGTTGTGTATGTTGTGAGTTATGAGGCCACCCTATGGGCCAGCCCACGTGGCTGGGCGGGTTCAACTCGCATCGACCTCACCTTATTTGATACATATGGTGAGTTGGGAGTGGTGGGGTTAGTGGCCCCCACCCCCCCTTTTTTTCTTTTAATAACGAATAATGCCTTTTTTTTAAAATTCACATTTTTAGCCATAGGAGACAATTTAAGGACCCCACAATTTTTCCTAGAATCCGGCCCAGGTTGGCCGGAATTCGGTGTCAGGAAAAAGTCCAAATTGTGCCCTCCTTAAGCGTGCCTAGTCATCAAAAAGTCAATCCAACTTTCATTGATTCTAACTTTCTCATCCGGAATCGGATTGACAAACCGTTTGCATCACCATGATCAGGACGATGAGATCTATGCTCTAGTCCTAGTTCGAGCATAACCAAAAAAATTTGATTTTTGAGCTTTCTTGAGTCCTCCTCGTCCTACGTGTGTCTTTGGAGCCACCTGGATCAGTACCCAATCCTAAAAGGAGGGTTTTTTGAGAATGTGGATGTAAATTTTACATCCCTATCATAAATTACCACCCTGGGTATTTCGTGCAAACAAAAAAATTCCCTCATAAATATGTCTGCAATTTCCACAGTTTTGTAAGTGGATTTCACAGGTATAAAGTGAGTGGTTTTTCTCAACTTGTCCACCACCACCATAATTGAGTCATGTTGCTTCTTGGTGCAAGGTAAGCCAATGATGAAGTCTATAGATATGGTCTCCCATTTCCACTCCAAGATGGGCAGTGGTTGCAACAAACTGGCAGGATGTTGATGTTCTGCCTTCACCAACTAACATTCCAAACATGTGCACAAGTACTTAGTGACATATTTCCTTAACTCGGGAAAAAAGTAACCTTTCTTGATCGCTGAAAATAGCTTTTGGTACCCTGGTTGGCCAGCACATGGTTTCCTGTGGAACTCATCCAATATCAATTGTTTAAGAGAATTTTGGTTAGGAACATATATTTTGTTTTTGAAGGTGAGGAGCTGATTTGAATTTATTTCAAAATTTGATATTTCCCTTTTCATATAAGCTTCCTTTGCCTGTTTCTAAAGGAAAGTGTACTTTGGGTCCTTGAGGGAGGCTTCCTTTATAATTTCACGGATGTTTGAGCATACATGACTGATTTGGACATCATAAAGACAATGTAATTTCCTGCTCAATGCACTAACCACTCGATTTTGCTTCCCTTTTAGATGTTTCATTTTGAAATCGAACTCACTCAAAAATATTGTCCATCTAGCCTGTCGAGCATTTAAGCTGGACTGGTTAAAGAAATTTGTAAGGCTCCTATGATTTGTTAATAGCATAAATTTCTTCCCCAACAAGTAGTGTTTCCACATTTTAAGGGCGTGAACTACTACTTTTAATTCAAGGTCATAAGAAAAATATCGTTGCTCATATTCCTTCAATTTCCATGATACATAAGCAATAACTTTTCCTTCTTGTGTCAGCACTCCGCCAACACCTTCTTTATTAGCATCTATGGAAACCATAAAAGACTTTTCTGACTATGCTACCTTTAACACGAGTGTAGTGGTAAGTAGATTTTTTAGTCTTTCAAATATTTGCTGACATTCAACTGTCCATCGGAAAATGCATCCCTTTTTCTGTAATGAAGTCATTAGAAAAGTGATTTTTGAAAATCCTTCGATGAACCGACGATAGTACCCGGCCAAACCCAAGAATGACCTGATATCCACAACATTCTTTGGGACGGTCCATTTCATCATGATTTTGATCTCTTCTGGGTCCACCACTATTCCCTTTGCTGATATAACATGACCCAAGTACTGAATCTGACTTTTGAAAAGTCACACTTGCTATATTTAACATATAACTAATTTTCCCACAGAGTTTGCACTACTATCCTCTAATGTTGTTCATGCTCCTCCTAATTCTTGGAGTATATTAAAATGTCATCAATAAAGATCAGTACAAATTTATCAAGATAGGGCTGGAAAATACCGTGCATCAAACTCATAAAAGTGGCTAGAGTGTTTATAAGGCTAAACAGTAACACCGCGAACTTGTAATGACCATAACAAGTTTGGAATGCAGTTTTGGAAATGTCTTTCTCCTTTATCCTTATTTGGTGGTAGCCGAACCTTAAACCGATCTTTGAGAATACTTTGGCTACTTGCACCTAATCAATTAGATCATCAATACGTGGCAAGGGATATTTATTTTTGATTGTCGGTTTATTTAACTAATGCTAATCGATGCATAATCTCAGAGTTCTGTCTTTCTTCCGTACAAAAGGTACGGGGGCTCCCTAAGGTGACACGCTAGGGCGGATTTACTTCTTGTCAAGGAGTCCTTGAAGCTGCATTTTAAGTTCTGTTAACTCAGGTATGCTCATGTGATAAGGGGCTCTAGATACAGGGGTTGCACCAGGAATTAGTTTGATGGTGAACTCAATATCACACTTGGGTGGTAATCCATGAATGGATTCAGGAAATACATCAGCAAATTCCTAAATAACGGGAATATTTTCCAAGGAGGTCATTTTATTTTTGGAATTCGTAAATTCCACCTAGATAACATATATCTGACAACCTTTCCTAATACATTTTCCTAGCAGACTAGTAGTAATGGTACACAACTTGGTATTTGTCTTGATTCCTTGAAGCTCCTTCCTTTGACCAAACTCAGTGATAAAACTGATAATATTCTACTTGCAATCAACTAGGGACCAAATTTTTTCTAACCAATCCATCCCTAATAAAATTTCGTAAGAACACAAATGGAGTATATCAAGGTCAACATAAATGGGTTAACTTGAAATTGTTATGGGACAACATTCTGTTTTTGTAATTATCCTTCTTTCTTCCCCAATGGCTAGTTGAACTAACCATGGTTTTGGAAAATTACTGCTCTACAGTTGAAAACTTTCTACAACCTTAGGACTAAAATAGCTTAGGATAGCACCGAGATCAAACAAAATAGGGAGAGGTTGATTAGAAATCATACCTTCACATTCAATCATGGTGGGTTGGTATTCTACTTGATGGTTGTCCAGAGCAGCATTAATTATGGGCATGCTCCTCACCACTTCTCCAACCTTGGAAGCTTCTTGCATGTTTGATAGTTTTTCCCTCCTTGCTTTATGTGGATAATTTTTGTGATAGTGGGGTTCTCCGCATCCTAGCATTGCAGAGGAGGTTTTGACTGCTAATCATTAACAGATTTATTAACTCCTTTGACACTCTATTTTCTGAATATGCAGCTTTGGTTTGGTTTCTATTTGGAAATATACTAAGAGGTTTTTGTTGTATATTTCTACCATTAGAAAATTTTGTTTGCCTATTTGTGATTAGGTTCCTTCCCTTCCTATTCAATGCCCCTTTAGGTCCCTCATTTTTCTGTCTCATTTTCTGGTAGCATATGCGGGCTTTTCACACTGCATCATCTATGGTTCTTAGGTAATCAAACTCAAGCTTCTCCTTCATGAAATTGGTTAGGCTACTAATGAAACGTTGAATTTTGGCCTTTTCTTCTTACATATAAGGCACATAACATAGTAAGGAGGTGAATCGTTTCAAATATTCACCCATGGTTAAGGTTCCCAATCTTAAATTGTGAAATTCCTTTTCTTTTTTGTCATAATAATGTTCAGTTAGATACTTATCCTTGAAATCCTTTTGAAATTCTTTCCAAGTAACCTGTTCTTCATCGATTTTTCTCACCGTTTTGATTTCTTCGCACCAAAGGGTAGCCTTACCTCCTAACTGATAGACTATCAAACATGCCTTCAGTTTATCAATGTAATCATAAATCTAAAAGTATTTTTTCATGTCAATTAACTAAGATTTCGTTTCCTCTTTAGATTCCCCTTCAAATAGGGATGGCTTAATATTTTTGAATTCTCCTTGTAACTTAGATTTCTGCCTTTTTATCTTGCACAGGTCAAAGACGTTGTCTGAATGCCCTTCTTCGTCTTCCCCATGTTTTTCAGCTGACTCAGAATTCTCATCTCCATTCTCATTTGTTGGGGTTTTCTCTCTATCTTCAAAACTAGGGTTTGGATCTCATTGGTTCGGTCGATTGGAAAAATTTCTAAGAATTCCTTCTTGTTCTAGTTGTAGTTGTTCATTGTGTGTTCTTAAATTTGTCATCTCAGCATGCAATTGTTGAATGGTTTCGACTATAACAACATTACCTTGATGAGATTCCTCTCCTAGCTGTATCCAAATATCAGGTTTGGCATTGACATACATTGTCTTTGGCAGGTTTGGTGGTCTTGGGCTCCTCTCCATTCTAACCCGTTTTTGTGTTGACGCAGGTCTCTGTGTTCACATGCACACTTACCTAGTTTTTTTTTTTTTATAATGTCACATTTATTCATATATATGTAATTCTCCAAAGACTCTTAGTGTATGAACTTGAGCTCTGATACCATATGTACCACTACATCTTTTTTACAGAAAATATATATACAAAAAAAAATAAAAAATCAGTTTAATATGTATGAAGCTAGCAACTATTATGTTATAGTTACTGGTGTTGTGATGATTTAAGGTTGTGATTTGATTATATTGAATGCGACATAAGGATTAAGGCTCACGTCGGGTCACATTTACTCATCACATGGCATCCGAATAGTTTTTGTGTCCCTCACCGGACCTTTGTTAATTACTTCCTCCTCTTGGTTCCATGCGAAATGATCTCGACATGTCTTGCTATGTATATCCGGCAAAGGAAAGGGTTTACTTACAACACTTGGCCCGATCTGCTCTTGTTGATTTCTGGAGGGCGATCCAATGGTAGGGAAAGGTTCGGGTATTACCATCTACCCAAAACTCCCGTGTCCAGCTGACTATGGTTTCATTCAGGCTTCTCATTGTTGCATCTCTGCAACTCCGTTGGCCATTGGCAGCTTCAGGTTGATTCATACCATTTTCTACTGTGCGTAATGGAGGTTTTCACCATGGTCGCACCATCAGGTAGCTTAAATTCCTCGACCCTATTTGACTCTGGTTTGCTAAGATGTGGTAGATGTAGTTTTGCTCCAGAGTTTTCATTTAACTTGGTGTCTAACCACTGCTTCCACTATCCAGGGATGGCTTTAGTGCTTTTGGATTCTATGGCCAGTAGCGAGAACTGAGTTCGACTATTGGAAGGTGAGCCGGCTATTTTCTTAGTTTTTAATAACTTACCTCCAATGTTTACTAGCGGTTTTTATCCAGGGTTTGCTAACCAATGCCTCTTGCAAGAAACAGAGGAGGGTCGTCATCTACTAGGGTTTGTCAGTTTCAGGTATGAACCCCGCTTTCTCGGTGTCGCTTGAGGCTTTGGTAATTAGCAAATATCGATTGGGATATATTTTTGAGACTACTATTCTTGTTTACAGGTACCCTACGCATCACACAACAATTGGTTTGCTAATCGGGGTGGTCACAATAGTGACTCGTGTCTCTTTTTAAGCGCTTATGGACTCCCGTTTTGGTTTACAGGTTGGAAATTCGCTTCTGGTTCATTAAATGGTTAATGGTCATGTGTATATGGACTATGTAAGATTTGTTTGCAAGGCGGAGGCCTTATGCTGAAATTGTTGAGCTATACTTTCGTTTGAGTATCTATGTATTTTGATTATGTTAGTTTTGGCACACGACGCTAAATATATTTTCGCACTGCTTGCTTTGAGTTTCGATTACGGGTTACCTAAATGTTTTCTTTGAAATATAATCAACAGATAATTACATTTAAATGATTCGAGATTCAGTGGTTTTAAGATCATGAGATCTTCAGGCTGACGAGCCAATACTGTTACTTTTATGGGTTGATTTAAATCTTTAGAATTTACAATTGTTTTATGATCATGAGATCTTCAGGCCGAAGAGCCAACACTGTTGCTTTTATGGGTTGATTTAAATCTTTAGAATTTACAGGCATTTTATGATCATGAGATCTTCATGTTGAAGAGCCAATGTTGTTACTTTATGGGTTGATTTAAGTCTTTAGAAATTATAGTCCTCTGTTTGATATGAAGAAATTTATTTGAGCTCACTCGTTCATTTTCTTGTTATAAAGAAAGTACTTTCCTGTAATGGTATTTTTCTTATTGTTTCTCCTTGTCATCGTAATGACTGATAAAGGTTACTTCTAATTTCCTTTTTAAAAGCAATAGCAAAATGATTGAGCAAAATTTATAGTTAAGAGGAAAAATAATGGCCTTCTGTATCTTATTTCTTATATTCATTCAGAATTATCCATGTGGTGTCATAAAAGTCCGTTCTTAAGAATTTCAAGAGTTTATGTATCTATATAATGCAATAACATACTAGACCATGCAATACTTATCTATAATCATTCACTATCTATTCTGTTGAATGTAGACATTTCAGTTCTACTCACTAACCTATATGCATTTTCCTGCAATTTTTCCTCTTGAAGTAATTCTATCAAATTAAGTAGTATTTCTTTATATTCAACCAACAATTTCTAGATATAGACTTGAATTACTTATCCGTTAAAAAGACTTGTAATCACACATTTATGTTCCTGTCTAGAAAGTCTCGCCTCCCAACCGTGAGTTCGACGATTACGTCTAGACTCTCCCCCAAGCACTTCATTCTAGTCATAATTAAAATAATTCGAGCTATAGTCGGGTACCCTAGGCCTGAGGACTCACTATCTAGCTTCAAGCCATGTACCTCACAGATCGTTCTGGACTGTTCTTGAGCAATTTTCCTTCTTGAGCAATTTGCCACTTGTCTATTTCACTGAGCTCAAGGAAGAATGCTTTGTCTAGACTTCCTCCCATGTGTATTCCATTCAGATGAGTAATTGTTTCTGTTTAACTGTTTCAAATAGTTTTTGTAAAAAAATACATTAACTCCTATTTATCCATTAGATAGGTAGCAAAAGAAATATCTAGGCCTTTGAGCCACAATCATTTATCACTTTAACAATATAGAGTAAGAAGATGAATGCAGTAAAAGGTAAAATAAAACTTAGTAATCATAGTAATTGTTTATGCAGTTTGAGGTGTTACAATTACAAAAATATTTAATTATTTTGATGAACTTTTATACATATTTGAAATTAATTTCAAATATAGAGATAGAATTTTGAGATACCAAATTTAGAAATAAAAATAAAAATCATAATTTTTATTTTAATAAAAAATTAAAATGGTATTCCATTATTTTTATTTACTAATTTTATTTTATTTTTATTATTTATATTATAAATTTAATTAAAAATAATAATTAATTATATGTTTATTAAAAATAGAAAATAAAAATAAAAATTACAAAAAAACGTTTATTTAAGTTGAAGCTTTGGTAATATACATATATCTTTTTTTGGTAAAATTAACCAATATCTTGAGTTTACATTATCAAATGTAAATTTTTATTTTAAGTATAAAGTACAAATATCTATTCAATCACTTATTAACCAATTGGTGCTTGGATCCTTACACTATACCAACAAGTTTTTACAAAGAAGAATATAAGGTTTACTCTGCAAGATTATACTGGTTTATTGTTGATACCTCTCGTCTAAGTAATACGAAGCTTATAATGGATCAAATAACCGTACAAATATTTATTCCATTCAAGTGCTTAGATGTCTAGGACGTATAATAATAACAACTTTGTAGCAAATTTAATATTACATTTTGCATATTGATAAATAGCTTTGTAAATCCCCAAATCAAAACCAATTCAACAAACTATTTAATTCAACAAAATGAAGACCAAAATGAAGAGTACTCGAAATACCAAATTTTATGATATTATAGTAACTTAATAGGTAGATAAGTTAGTTTTTCCTAAAGTCCTGCCGCTCCAATTTTCTATGATAAAGTTGGGATTCTCTGAAACTTCAAAAATGAAAAAAAAAATATTTATAGGTTCTTTTAACTTGGTCAAAATCAAATAATTGAAAATTTCACGATAGACTTCGCATTGGTTTTTTTGACCGTTGAAACGATTGATAACTAAAAATGAAACCTATTGACCACGGAAAAATATAAACTTGTGAGTTGAGATTATCCAGTGAGGAAGTCACTAGTGGTGGTGGACATGTGACCATAAATATGAGTGTCGAATGCATTAAAGTAGGTGTGCATTCTCACCCGTTATATGTTTATTATTCTACATCTGTGCTGACTGTTCGTTCGAAAGAAACAGCACCGTCATCCGCAGTACAAAAATAAACTTAAATTTCCTGTTGGCAGTGACAGATTGATGATTGTAAAACCTGAAACATATGGAACTCTGGTAGAAGACAACCATGAATCTCCTCCAATGAATCTTGACACTGAATTATATGGCCTTGCTCGACGTCTTAATCACTCGATAAGTTTTCCATTTGACCTGGCCTGCAGTGCTTGCGCCATGGCCGTTGTTCATGTATTCCCCATAGTAAAGGCTACTCATTACTAAGATTTCGTTCAACCAACTAGCTGAATCAAATCGCCCAGAAAAGACTGCATGAACAGAGTCCGTGGGTACATTTTCCACGACATCCCAAGGTATACCTTGAAATAGCTCTTCATCGGCATGAGCTCCAAGGCTATGTTACCAGAAACGAGAAACGGGAAACGAGAACGGTACGAGAAAAGAAGTTTGGAGGTTTCGCATATAAGAAACAAGGAGAGAGAAAAACAGCATATTAAAGGTGAACAATATAAACAAAGCATTAATCATAAACCTGTAATGTTTCTGTTTATGAAATTGTAAAAAAACAATTGTAAACACTAATTTAATTTTAAGAAAAAAAAACAGTTGTAAACACTAATTTATTTTTAAGAAAAAATTGATAATTTTGTAAATCCAACAACTGATAAAAGTTTTGACTTGATAAGAGTTTTAACTTTTTCCCTGTGGGATATGAGAGAAATATCAAGATAACGCGGTACTTCCCGGAGCAGTAAAGTTGCAAATAAGACAGCAAACATAAAGTTGAAAAATTGTAAAGATTAACAGCAAGTTGTACTTGAATATATCAACAGGCTCAGCACAGCAATTGAGAGGGAACTAGGGCTGTTCACAATCTGAACGCTAGAGGATGCCTATAATAAAATAATAGCCATTGAAGCCAGGCAAATTTGTGACTTTTTAATAGCGATATTATGTTGACTTAGAAAACTCATCAAATATTGTAATGTTGTCTATATTTTGATCACAATGTTCAAAATTTCAGAAAGACCAATACTTATATGAGTCAGAATCATTTTAATGGAGTACATATACATTAGAACAGAGGTTTCATTAAATACTCATATATAAAGGGATTACCATATATCTTATTTTATTAGAGGCTTTATAAAGTATAAAAAATGTTTTACCGCATTTGATAATTATATAATTCTTTTGTTCCAGTGATTGAATGATGAGTATTCTGTGGTGTCAACTTTCTATGGTCGCAGGTGTCGCCATTTTCCCTTCAGTTGCACCCTCTTTCGTGTCTTTGGGCTGCCTTCTCCCTTTGTCATTTCCGTGATTGAAGTACTTCGATATGAAAAACAAGTTATCCTTAAATCTTTCCTTGTGGATTTTAAACACTATATATGGAGCTATTAGAATTTGAAACTTGACGTGCTTTTTAGGTATTTTTGATAAGTAATTTGTTTGGGTGTGTGGATTTCGGTTCAGTGATCTAACGCAAACGGCAGAGTAGTTGAATGAGGACCAGATTGCAAAGATTAATAGTCCATCGATACAACTCAATCTTGTGAGTATTGAGTACTCACAGAACATTTCTCACAACCACACTGCATTCATACAACTCAATCTTGTGAGTCTTGAGTACTCAAGAACAGAGGAAAAATAAATTTAACTGCAAGTCTATCCGGAAATGGCGAGAAGAAACTGTTTCGTTTCCTGAGAAACTGTTTCTTGGCAGTGAAAACGAAAACGGCAGTTGCAGACGGCGTTTCTAGTACGGTTGCAGTTTCTCCTAAAGTTGTTTCTGCCCGAAGCGGCAGACATCGTCCCGTTTCTGGTAACTAGGGTACAAGGCAACGGTCATTGGACCAACGGTCACACTACAGTTTTGAATGGTAATCCCCGTATTCTCATCAGCGGTCTAAAGTTTAAACTATCATCTGATTATCCAGGGGACGCTCTGCGTCACCGGAGATTGCAATTTTCCAGAAGTATGACCGTGTTGCTAATGTTAAAGTCTACGATGTCGTAGATGTTGCATTCTCTATAGAATGGACGAAGAGACTACGTGATGCGGAAGAATTTAAAGTTGAATAAGTCTTCATATATACTTCAAGCGTTACACTCCCGCTGTCACGGATGACTCCTCTTCTATCCCCATCATGGATTTCTCTCTCACGGATTACTCCTCCTCTATTCTCATCATGGATTTGTCTCTCACGGATTACTCCTCTTCGTGCATAACAAAAGATCTGAGCAAGAACTGCCATACCCTCATATGTCTATTAACTTTTATCAAATGTGTTTAATTAAATTATAAGATAGCGTGATAATTGGTAACCCTCTTGAAAATTGGCGAGTTATGTAGGTGAGCGAATTTTATAGGTAACATGATATAGGAACTCTGAAATAAGAAATAACTTTTTTTTAATGAAATGTTAAAAAAAAATGGTGAGTCAATTCCCAAATTTTTTTATCTCAAAAAAATTTGTAATCTTTGCTACACACCTAAAATGTTAGAAAAGATTTTTTTTACTTGTCATAATATACTTAAATTAAAACATTCAAATAATTACCACAGTACCAATCATTTTAATTAGCAAAACTATGAGAATCCTGTAACATTTATTTTAATATTTTTTAGTTATGAAAATAACTTTTTTTTAATAAATAAAGTTACCATTAAATCATCTTTTTTTCTTTTAATAATAATAAACCATTCATTTATAACATACTGCACTTTTTTTTTCATTAATACTATTTTTTTTATTATTACTAAATTTAAATCACAAAATATTTAATCTAAATTTAGAAATAAAACTTGAATGAGTAATTTATAATACTCATATTTTTTTAAGATTAGTAAAAGATGTAATACTATTTTTTTTTATTATTATTAAATTTAAATCACAAAATATATTTAATCTAAATTTAGAATAAACTTGAATAAATAATTAATATACTTATATTTTTTTAAGATTAGTAAAAGATGAAAGTTCTAGACTAGGGCTATCTGAAAATTTTAACAAAATATCTTTCCATTAATGGCTCCATCGTTATTCCACCCTCCCCATTTACTAGATTTTCCAATAGCCACTCCCAATCCTCTATGGAATTCATTTAAACATTTATAAGTTGTTTTATTTAAGGATATTGTTTAATTGTTATATATTTTGTAGATTTTATTTGGAATCCAGTCAAATAAATTTTGTTAGATTATAAATTTTTATTGTTTAAAATGTTATTTTGAATATAAAAATAGACTTAATCTCTTAAAAAATCTCTAAAATAATGAAATTGTAAAGACTTCACCACTCAAATTTATAACTAATAAATATTTATTAGATTTAAAACAAATTTAAGTAAAAAATATACTTAAAATTCCAAAATATATAACAAATAAACTACCGTTTTGATAACTGATCTGGTTTTTTTTTCTCTTTAAAAAACATTCTTCGGATAATGAAGATTGAAATAGGTCGATAACCTAGATTGGCTTAAAGCTCCATGATCATAAAAGCTCAATTTATCATCGTATCAAAATTTAACAACACAGGAATGCTTACTATGTAGAGATGTTGACTAATGTAAAGTGAGTACAAAATTTAACAACACAAAAAGGTTGACTAGTGTAAAGTTTTATAGATAGTGGAATGTCCTTATATCAAACTCCGTGTATATTGGAACTTTATTCATAAAACCAACTACGATACTGTGATAATGTGGATAATAGTTTTTTTTAATAACTAATTAATAATTAAAAATAATAAAAAGATAATTTTGATAGTAAATTTTTTATTCACAACCACATTTCTTTTACTTTTCATACACTAATTTATTTTAATTTTTTATTATCCCAATAATAGAATAAATACTTATTCTAAATTTTTATCATCCCAAAAAATTATATGTTTATTAGTTTCTTAATTCTATAATTTTATTAACTCTCTTTTATTTTTTTGTATTTTTACAATTTCTTCATTTTATTTTTTATTATAATTTCCAATGTATTCACCTTAATGTAAGATGTACGATATTCTTATTGTACTCGCACCTGTATATTACATTGAACATGGCAAGATATCACATAAGCATTCTATGAGAATTCCGCCCATATTTGAGGAAGTCTTATTTTCTTTTTCTTTAAAAGTTCATAAAATGTTATTCCGAGGAATTTGTTTTACAGAGACGTGGTGCCAATTCTTCTTCCTTGAATATCTTTATTTTTCTTTCTTATCAACTGTTTGTTTACATTCTTATTTTTTTAATTCTAGTTGTTATTTCAATGCACATTACATCTATGCACGCGCTTCCTTTATATGATATGCCAATAAATTTGCATATACTACTATTTCTTTCCAAAGAAAGGATTAAAAACTCCATTACTACTCAAAATATGTTACCATCATTCTCTAAAATAACTCTTTTTCATACCTATTCATTCCATGCATACAAACTTCACGTATGGTTTACCTATTTCACTAATTCGTTATATAATTACATAAGTGTGATAAACTACCATACGTCACAATAATTATGCATAGCTAGTTCATAGTGTAGTTGAGATTTATGAACAATGCCATTATTTATATGCATATATTCATCTATACTTGAGTTTTGATGGGTGATGAATTATTGGATGAGTATGCTTTATCGCTAATTTTATTTCTCGTACAGGGAGACGGTGTTGCAGGGGTACGAAGGTGTGAGAGTGTGAAATATTGTTGAATGTGATTTAAAATTTTATTATTTTTGCAATGACAATGACATTAATAATCACTATTCAATACTATTAATTTTAATGCGTTTGTTTCATAATGGAACGGGGAAAAGATAAAAGAGAATCTTTTTTCGATTTTTATAATTGACATAAATTAATATGTTACAAAATTTTTGGATATTTTATATATATTTTAGAATTAAATGATAATATAAGTAGATAAATGGTCTAGAGCAAGACTTTGTTTTTGTTTTTTTTATATTGTTTCCAGGTTCTCACTCGCTTCAATTTCACTGGAGCTAGATCATGGAACGGGGAAAGGATAAAAGATAATCTTTTTTCGAATTTTTATAATTGACATAATATGTTACAAAATTTTTGGATATTTTATATATATTTTAGAATTAAATGATAATATAAGTAGATAAATGGTATAGTGCAAGACTTTGTTTTTTTTTTTTAATATGGTTTCTAGATTCTCACTCGCTTCGCTTCAATTTCATTGGAGCTAGACCATGTAATCAAGGCGGACGGTTTACATTTCCCTTTTTTATTTTAAGTTATATATATTCAAAATAATTTTCCATCCTTCATATTTATTTTTTATATTATGAGAAGGACAAATTTTTTTATTGCACAACTATTTTATACTTAAATATATATTATCTTTTATTAGCAAAACTGATTAAAACAATTTTGTTGGAAATTAATTCCAACTGCAAACAATGAACAGCTGGACAGAATCTGATTTCCCGTAAATGTTCCAGCCTGTTCGATGCCGCAAAGTCACTGCTGATATTTTGCACATTGATGTGCATTAAATTCATAGAATCTGATCTTCAGCAGTTATCCGGAAGCCGCAAAAAATCTTCTGATATTTTTGCACTTTAAATCAGCATTAAATGTGCAGAAATAAATTCCCCTGCAACCGACTTATTTCCACCGATAAACTCATCACCGCCACACCGCCTCTTCTGCAATAAATACGTAGATAAATATCAGCAGATATTTTGTCTAGTTTATTGTTTAAATCAGATATTTGTTTTCCTATAAATATGAACGCACAGCAGTTCTGTTAATGTACCAGTGAGATTAATCAATCAGAAAAGAACAGCAGTTCTGTTTCTCTGAGTGTGTGGCAACAGCGTTAATCTCTCTGCAATACAGCACAGCAGTGCTGAAATGTAATTTCTGTGTTTTTGAGAAAGAATGTGCAGCAGCATAGCTCACATGAATGAAGCTCTATGCACAGCAGTGCTGAGATAGAGTTGCTGTAATACAGTGCTGAGATAGAGTGCCTAGACAGCAGTGCAGACACAACAAGTGCCTCTGAAGCAGGCATGTTGAAATCCCTCTGATAAGAGGTAGATGTTATTTGTGTGGAACAGAAGCGTTCCTTGGTGAATCCCTCTGTTAGGAGGAAGATGCTCTTAAGCATAGATTTGTGCAACTGAAGTGTTTCTGCTGTTATCCCTCTGTCAAGAGGAAGATGAACTTGTATCAGCTTGTTTACTGTTTATGAATACAAGTTTACTGCTTTGCTGATATTCATTTACTGTAAATTTTACTCTGTAAATTTATAAGTAATTTTGATGCCCATAAGATGACTTAGCGTCAAAATCGCATTGCTAAAACACCGTAAGTCGAAAATAGTTTTGCGTCAAAAAAAACACTGTTGCTGAAACACCACGTTCAGCAACTGACGAAATTTTTACGTTGCTGAAACACCTGTTTCAGCAAAGCGGTTACGTTGCTGAAACACCAGTTTCAGCAAAGCGATTTTTTTTTCTGTTTTCGCTGTGTAAAAACAGAGCATTGTTTTGTTCTGTTCCTTTTTGTTCGGAATGCCCAGAAATTCCCAACATGTATCAGAGCGTTGTTCTCTGATCTTTTGTGTTTGAAATCACCATAAAATTCCAACATGGTATCAGAG